>PVJD01004647.1:0-132053 GCA_004026545.1 Mormoops blainvillei
GAAAAGAAGTGTCATGAGACACACTTGAAGAAGCTTCAGATAATTGGGGGTGAAAGCTGGGATTTGAAGAAAGCTGAAAAAGTAAGCAACCACGAGCAATTCCTATTAATACCACGTCTATTTATTATTTTTCATTTTTAATGTTTTATTGTTTATGCTATTAGAGTTGCCCCAAATTTTTCTCCCTTCATCCCCCTCCGCCCCACTTCCATAGTCAATCCCCACACTATGTTCCATGTCCATGGGTGCTTCATATATGTTCTTTGACTAATCCCTTCACTTTCTTTCAAACAGTCCTCACCTCACTCCTCCCCTCTTACAACTGTCAGTCTGTTCAACAAAAACTCTGCTTTACTTTGGTACAGTTTTTGGAAAAACAAACAAACAAACAAACCTTAATACCACATTTATGTAAAACATCCAGTTTGCTTTATCTCAAGCAACATAAATGTCAAGTGAAAATGCAGTTGTACATGCATTTTTCCAAATGTCCTGCCCCCTTTAAGTAGGTCTTGTACCAACTTCCCTCGTTCCTTTCTTGAACATGATCCATTGTTATAGTCATGTAAGTCATGGTTTTTACAAGATTTTTAAATGGTCGGTTTCCTACATTTGCGGAGAAAATGCTCTAAAGCCTCAGCTGCTCATTTCTCCCCTGTCACTTTCATTTATGGGGAAAGTTATTTATATGCATCAGACCCCTGCCAGCAGTGGAAACTCTATTTACACTGATAATTCAGGCAAAAACAGAAGCATGACCAACCTCAATACGCTTTGCCTTGACTGTGGATGATTTTCGCCAAGTAGCTTATACTGGTCAAAATAACCAAAATCGCCATTTATCTTTGTGTGTATTTACACAGCTTGAAAACAAAACCACCAAACTCGGTAATTCCTGTGTCAATGGTTATAGCCCTAGAGGCAAGCTTTCAACCTAAATTTTCCCAGTAGGACATCCTTGGTAAAATGATAATGACAGCAACATTTACTTTGTGCCCTTCTATTTCCCTTTCAACATCCCCGTGCCCCATTTTTCTTTACTTCTGAGTCACTCATGTATTCCATCTAAGAAGTCTGAAGTCACTGGAAACTCTGTCTTCAGTTACCATTAGAACTTTAATTCCTGTTAAGGTGTTAGCTGGCAATAAGTAGAGTGATATTGTTTCCAGTGGCATTTGCATTTAAAGAACAATAAAAAATTTAAAAATATGTAATGAGAGCATTGTAAGTGATATGACTACCTGGGGGGTAGGGGATTACTTTTCTGCGCCACTTAAATTATACCAACTTATTTTCTTATGCAACCAGTACTAATAACAGTAGCTAATGATTTGAGGTTGCTTACTGTTATGTGCTAGTTATTGAACCAAGCTCTAAATAGCTTCTTTCAATAAATACCTCCAAGAGAATGATGATGTGGGTCCTTTATTTCATTTTACAGGTTAGGAAATATAAGCTTACAGAAGTGAAGTCACTTGGCCAAAGTCACCCCAGCTAATAATAGAAAGATCCAGGTGGATATGACCCCAAATACCACAAATACCAGACTCTTAAAATGCATACTCTTAAATTGACGGTAAGCAATGTTTTATCATTGGCAATCATATTGTAGAAAGTGTCCTGGTATTAGTATTCTGAAATTTTAATTTATATTTTTCTCTAATTACCTATTTGTATGTAACCAAGCTGTTTATACTTTCTTTGTCCTAGTTTCTTCCTAATACAGGAGAGAAAGAGCTAAATAAACCATGCATTTCTTCTTTCATTTATAATCTAGCATATGCTGTTATAACTTACATTTGGTATTGTAGGCATCCACTCTAAAATATTGGGCTACACTTCTAAATTCACACACAGAAATGAAAACATAATCACAACCTTACTGAATGGAGAGCAAGGTCAAAATCTTCCCTTTAGGAGAGTGTTTTTTCTGCTTCTGTGAAAAATGCCAATTGCTATTATTGCCCATACATTTTGAACTGTTTGATTTCTTAACTGATAATTGAAATCTAATTTCATTTGCATAATATAAGACTAGAATGTTAATTGACACTCTCCTTACTAATTGCCAGCCAATTAACCTATTTTAGGTGTCTTGGTGTCAGCGCAGCATCTAAATATTATCTTCCTGCCTTAGTTGATTGTAGGGCTGTTACTACCTTTTATGGCTTATAAAATTTAAAATTAATTGCATTGCAGCTAGAACTGTGGCTCAACCTTAATATCTCAAGAAGGGTCCATTAGGCAATTATTTGATAACTAATTAAGTTTTAGCCATCTCACTAAATCAACCTAAAATGCTCCTCTTATAAAGTAGATTTAAAGGGTCACAAGAGACTCTTGAAAGATCAGCCTCTGAGTCAACTTTACTATTCACATTGTCTCTTTATGGTTTTTTCAAGAACATCCATCCGTCATGGTTGATTCCTGTCCTAGGGTTAGAAACCTCTTACGCCCCATTTTAAAGGCAGAACTTTGACAAAGAAAAAGTATCTCCTTTTGAACTGAAATTGATGACAGCTTCGAAATCTGTTAACACCCCAGACTCTTTTTATGATCTGTCCTGGACTGCCTGTTCCTGCCTTCCCACATTTATCTCCTTGCCACGCTGTCCCTTAGAGGCTGGAGACAGAAGAACAAAGGCGCAAATCCCACCTCTCAGGGCTGGGTTTCGTTTGCTGGATTACAGATATTTTAAGATTTCCCTCAGTGACTATTAGCACTAGGCTTTTGAGCTCTGGGAGTTATCAGTTATCTCAGGGAATGCTGATAAATATTATCAAAAGAAAAAAATAATCTTTAATCCCTTGTATTAGGAAAAAAAATCATTTTAAAGATGAGACCATTATGCGATCAAACAAATTGTAGCAAATTGTGTTCACATTTTAAAAAGTAAGGATCCCAGATGCAAACGCAGCACATCAAACCGAAGATGTTGGAAAGATAACTCAATGCTCGAACAGTCTTCATACTCTGAAACCTTTATCAAAGGGCCTATTCACTTTTCTAACTGTTACTACCTGATATTAGATTTCCTTATGTGTATTCCACCATTTTATTTCTAGGCATAACTGGTGGGCCTTTGTTGATTCATTGGTTAACTGATCTACTCGATACATATTTATTTAATACCATTATATCTCAGACGTTATGCCAAGCTTTGAGCATACAGTGCTGAAAAAGACACACTCCCTGAATTCAGGGTTTTGGGGAAATAATAGGAATCAGGTACGAAACAAATGACTATCAGGATTGTGAAAATAGAAGCAGACTGTGCTAATGAGACAGATAATGAGGGACCCACTTAGGTCTCATGACTTTGGAGGGGAGGTTGTCCTGAGAAAATGATACCCAAGTTAGGTCTGGAAGTATGAAGGGTAATAACTTGGTGGAACTCTTGGTGGCGCCAGCAGGTGTACTTGAGTTGGCATGGGCGTTATAGGCAAAGGAAACATTAGTCTCCAGCCCAAGAGAGACTATGGCACAATGAGGAGCTCAGTGTGACCTCAGAGGAAAGGGGAAAGAGATGGAAAATGGATGTGGAGGGTATCCGGGGCCCCGCGACACAGGCTCACATAAACCGTGCTTGCATTTACTCCCCCCCGCCATGTTTGGAAACTCACTGAAGAACTTTAATTCCATGTATAATATGGTAATACTTGTATTTTAAATGAATAGTCCAGACTGAAAAAGAGTAGATGGCAGTACCACCTTCTCACTACTCCCTAGTTACAGTCTTATCTCAAAAAATTTGATTTAGTTAGGTATGTCCAAAGACCATGCCATAGGTATATTACAAGCCTACAATAAGAGGAAATGGAGGAGATAATTTCAATTGTAATTAAAAGGATATTATGACATTATAATATCATAAATGTTTTCCTTCAAAAAGTGGGGAAATTTGTAAAATTGTAGGTTGCTGTTACTCTTAAAATAGTGACACAAACTCTGAGAAACTTTAATGGGAACAAAACCAAATATGAGAGGAATGCATTCTAATACTGATAATAGCGTCTCATATATGTAGAAATTCATTATTTTCAAAACTTTTTCACCTGAATTATTGGATTTAATCATCATAGTAACCTTTACAGGTAAGCAAGATAAATATTGCTATTTCCATTTTCTATGAAATAGAAATACATCCACCTTTTGCTTTGGGAAACCACATTACCTCTTCTAAGCTATATGGTTTGTGTGGGAAGGACTCACTTTCCAGTCTCAGGAGTGGGGCTTGATTAATAGAAGTCAGTCAATATATCTAACTCAGCAGTCCCCAACCTTTTTGGCACCAGGGACCAGTTTTGTGAAAGACAATTTTTCCATGGACCAGGGTGTAAGATGGCTTTATAGCCTGCTACCAGATACAGCTTAATTGTCACTTGACGCTCACTAATAAGGTTTTGATATGAGTCTGCAAGCAATTGATTTATTATGGTCTCTGCGCAGTCAAACCTCTCTGCTAATGATCATCTGTATTTGCAGCCGCTCCCCAGCGCTAGCATCACCACCTCAGCTCCATCTCAGATCATCAGGCATTAGGTTCTCACAGGGATTTCGCAGCCTAGATCCCTCACATGTGCAGTTGGTAGTAGGGCTTGTGCTCCTGCGAGAACCTAATACCATTGCTGTTCTGACAGAAGGTGGAGCTCAGGTGGTAATGCAAGTGATGGGGAATGGCTGTAAATACAGATGTCGCTTCACCTGTTCACCGGCCACTCACCTCCTGCTGTATAGCCTGGTTCCTAATGGTGCACAGGCCATGGCTGGGGACTGGGGACCCCTGCTCTAACCTATTCTCCATAGTGATTGACTCAAGGACAGGAGGGTAAGCTAGTGAGAGCCAATAAAATGTGAAGATATATTTCCTGAGGGTTTTTATTGCTGTTGTTTTGAGATTGACAGGGAGAGGAAGGGAGGGAGGGGGGATGGAGGGAGGAAGAAAGAAAGGAAGGCAAAAGGCCTCTTTTGTGAGGCGGGCGCTACTTCAGGGGACTGTCTCTCTTTCTGAGGTGTGAGAATAAAATGTGAGGTTTCGCACTACTTCAGCTTTTCCCTGCAGTTCATAAAGAGTTGCTGGAGCTGGTAGGGAATCAACGTAAGGAAATTGAAAGTGCAGTTGAGGTTGTGGAAGGCAGGATGGGAGAGAAACTTGATCGGTGGTGATTGACATTATTTGAAATGTCGATTGAATTTTGCTTGGAGCCTGGGCTACCTTAGGACTTTACAGTTTTCTAAGCCAATATTTTTTTCTTATTGTGTAAGCCAGTTTGAATTGAATTTTCTGTCACCTTCATCTGAAAGAGGCATTAGCGATAGACAGTAACCAGGGCTAACTGAAGCAAAAAGGTGAATTCATTAGGATCAGTGCAAAGAACAGAAATACCAGCCCTAGTAATCAAGACAGGAGTTTCTCTTCCTCTCAAGTTTTAGAATTTTACAAATAATCTATCTAGGTCTGGCATAAAGCTCTGGTCAGTGATCCACGATTCTTCCATCATGCAAAAAAACTTTTACATTTCCAAAATTACCTTCAGGTCCAAGATGCTTGTTAAAACTCCAGCCATTATGTCTACCTTCCAAACATGAAGAAAAAGAAGGTGGGGGGGAAGGCATGGCTTTTCCTCTTGAGGACACTTTTCGGAATTTGCACCTGTCACTCCGCTTACACACCCTACTGGCCAGAACTTAGTTATACAGCCTGACCTGGCGTTCTAGAGAACCTGAGAAATATGTTTTATTCCATAGAGTGAGGTGATAAATAAGAAATTTGGCACTATTATTCTTTAAGGAGGGAAGAATGCATATTCAGGGATAATCAGCAGGCCCTTACACAGAGGAAACCCAGGCATGACAAAAGGCAACTCTGGAGGGCTGAAGGGCAAAACCACAGGAAATCTCTCTTAGGAAGGCGGCAATGTACTCAAGCAATGCTTCCATCCAGGCCTCTCTTGATCAGAAGTCAAGGCTCTGGTCAAGAGCAGCACATCGGCTGGGCTTGGGTCACGGGCTGGTCCCATAGCTGCGCAGAGCTGGTAAGAGGAGGGACCCACCTGTGGGTTTCCATGGTAGGAGGCAGCACCTGGGTTTACCTTCCATTGGGACCACGTACCTAGTAAGGCAAAGATAATATTCTAAAAGAAATGGGGTGTTGCTGTGTAAAGCAGGAACGTTTCAAGGCAAATTAATAATAATAACAACAACAATGGTAATTATAATACAGATTTTCAGTATAGCCTCAGGAGGCTAACCTGAAGCGACCTGCTCAAAGAAACATATGTAGCCAGAGGCAGATCCAGGAATAGGACTCGGTTTTTTCAATATTCATTCCAGTGCTTTTCCCATGTGGCAACTCTATCTAAATTATGCATAATTCATAGAGGAAGCTAATAATTCCTTTCCTACTGCTGCTGTTTTAATACACATGATCCAATTTTAAGTTTGCATTTTTGCTCTTATAGGAATCCTATGATCTAGTTAGAACGTTTACCAATATATATATATTTTTTTTTTCAGATGAGAAAACCAGGGTTTGGAAAGATTATGTGATTCATAGAACTTGAACCCAGAACTTTTGATTCTTGTCTCAGTATTTGACTAGGACAGTAGTTCTCTAACTCGGGTAACTTTGCTACCCCTCTTCCACCCCTGCCAACAATATTTCAAAATATCTGGAGACATTTTGGTTGTCACAACTTGCTGGGAGGTGCTACTGGCTTCTAGTAGGCAGAGGCAACAGATGCTAGATATTGGTTTAGTGCAGTGCACGAGACAGTTCCCCACAACAAAATGTGCATAATGAATGCCAAAACTGAGAATCCCTGGCACAGGACAATGGAAGGAAAATGAGATATTTATTCTCTGACCACTTTTAGCCCAGAGAGGCTAGTCCCATTCTCTTCAGAAGGTAAGAGCTATAGTTTATCAAGCATCCGATTCCATAAGGTGGCACTCAATTACAAATTCCATTACCCTTTGTCCTTTTCCTTGTGTTTGACGCACCCAGGGCAGCCCCTGTATCGATGTAGAATCATTTCTTTTCCACCTTCCATGAGTACATAGCATAGTCAGCCCTGCATTTCAGGGCCGACTCTGACAGCCACTAGCCATGTAACCTTGGACTAAGTATAACTTTCTAAGCTTCATTGGCCTAACCTATAAAATGGAAATAAGAAATAATATTATTTACTTACCTCAGAGGTTCCATGAAAATTAAATTAAGTAAAGCCTGTGAAGCATTTGACACATAGTAAGTTCTTAATAAAAGTTACATATTTTTGTTGTTCCATCAAATTGCTTTGGTCTATTTACAAAATATAAAATTACGCCTTTGTTCTACATTGTATGCCTAAATATATTAACATCAATCTTTATCAAGTTATGTTTATCTCCCTGGTCTCTATGTTTCACTGCCTGATTCCCATGAAGTACGCAGTATAATAATGTTGCGATGTGGTTGTACTCTCATGAAAAGGGACCTTTTTTCTTTCAAAATAGGTTTCTGGGGCTGATAAATTTTCGTTCGAAGTTATGAGGGGGCCCAACTCCTGTGGATGAAGTCAGACAGGACCAGAGGCGGATTAAGGTCAGTTGAGGCCCCGGGTGCAGAAGAAAATATTTAAATATACTATCAGGTTTTACCGCTGACTGTAAACTTGTACGTAATTAAAATTGCACATATGAAACAAACTTGGTGTCATTAGAAAAGAGTGTAAAGTTGGGGTTTTGTGGGGCCCTTCAGAGGTCGGGGCCCAGGGCGCACGCCTGGTGCGCCTGCCGTTAAATCTGCCTCTGGAATGTCCATTCTAATGTCCATTCATTTGCCTCCTTCAACAGACGGTTAGCAAGAGTCTCAAAAGTCACCAAGAGATTTCCCTTTAAACCGGAGTGTAAGGCTTATTGCTTTCAAGGTTTCCTATTTAACACATCAATGCTCTTCGAAGGTCTAGGCTTAAATTATTTCAACTATAAGCAAAGATAAAATTATAGATGAATATATAAACACTTAATTGGAACTGGCACTGTGCTAGGTATGGGAGCATGTTCCTGACCCCAAAGAACTCACGGTCCAGAGGGCATTTCATATGTGTGTAAACAGATAGCTCTCTCATAGAATGGGCATCGCTTGAACAAAAGGGCTTTATATAAAATAATAATGAGAGAAGACCTAGATGGGTTTTAAAGTAGAGTTGGCATTTAATATGGGTCTTGATAAACAGGATATTTTCCACCCAGCGAACAACAGACAGAGGACAATCCCATGAGCAAAGACAATTAGGGTAGACTTGGGCAGTGGCAGAGCTGAAGGTACTCACAAGATACACCTTTGCGGGGTTGAGTTTACAATCATAGGGCAGATGAGAAAGGGATGCTAGGAGAGGAGGGGAAGAAAGGGTAGGAAAAAAGTTTTCTCCAAGAGAAACAGCATGTATAATTTTTGCTGCAAGTGGCCTGGAGCACCCATCTGTACTCACTTTACTGCCCCGAACTTGAATTCAGAGCTTAAGGAGAGGGCAGGGTCTGCTCCACAGATGATGGCCACGCCTCGACTCTGCACATCAGCAGTCTCAGTCTTGTGTAAATTAGTAAATCAATGAAACATGTTAGATCATGAAAAAGGGGTGGAAATGGAAACACTATAATGTAATTGACAACAGCATTCCTCTCTAACTTCATGATAGAAATACTTTGATTTATCTAGTTGAAAATAATGTGATTTAAAAGGAGGGATTAATATATGTAATTATTCAAACAAACATTTATTGAGCATTTATAAAATTCTGGACACTCAGCTGGGTGCTGGGGACAGAAGAATAAATAAAAGATACAGTTCCTGCCTTCATGGAGCTTAGATAAGTTTCTGAAAAGTAACTATAGAGTCATTTGGGAGTGTTTTAGTTCTGTATTGCCGCACAATTACCACAAATTCAAGCACCTTAAAACAACAACCATTTATTTGGCCACAGTGTTGTAAGTCAGAAATCCAGACGTAGCATCACTAGGATTTCTGCTCAGGGTCCGTAAGCCTAGACTGAGGCATCGCTGGGCTGCCTTCTCATCCGGGGTCAGGATTCTTGTCCAAGCTTAAGTGGTTGATTCAGTACCTTTCAGCTGGAGGAGTGAGGTCAATTTTTTTTGCTACCTGTAAACTGCAGCCACCCTCAGATACATTTCATGCCAATGGCTGTTCCATCTTCAAAGCCAGTAGTGGATAATCTCTCATGTTGGGTGTCTCACCTGCTTTGGCTCTCTTTCTTCAGGAAGAGCCCAGTCCCTTTTAAGGGTTCTCTCAATTAGGTCAATTCCACTCAAGATAATCTCCTTTCCTTAGAGTGAAATGTGCCATAGAACAGAGCCTCATCACAGAAGAGAGAATCTCATCGTATTCGAAGGTCCCTGGGATTATATATAACATCTACAAAAGGGTGAGAATCTTGGGGGACATCTTAGAATTCTGCCAAGCACAGGGAGCAGTATATAGAGATAAGATCTAGCTTAGATTGGAGGGCAGGCATGGCTAGAGGTCTTAAAGGACTTTAGACAGGTGAAGGGGTCAATGATTCAGGCAGAGATGGGTAGGAGACACTGCCCTCACATTTGCAGATGAAGGAAGTAGAATTTGCCAAATTCTGCTCTCTACCATGAGTAGCTTATACCTACATTCTCTGGATAAAACTATTTCCTCCCTATTCCTGTTTAAGTTGCCTGAAAACATCAAAAGGAAGTACAGACTGAAGAAGCCCAGATGTATACTGCAGGGCCTGGGGGTTTCTTCCAAATCCCAAAATGGGTTTCCTGTTTGAACCTTGCCTGAGATGGTCATAGTTGAAATCCTTTCACCCTGACCAAGGTTTGGCCTGTGAGGAAAGGCTTGGCAGTGTTTCCCCAGCAGAGAAAGTGTCCAAATGGCAGAAATGACTCAGAATTATATTCATTGGCCATGAGACAGGCAAACCAAAGCTTCACCGTGTAGCCAGGTCAGAACTCTTCCTAGCATTTTCTGGGTCAGTCTGGCTTGAGACCCAGTGGTCTTTAGAGCTTTACTGGCATGCCATTTCAGTCGGTGCCACATTGCATATCGGGTAGAAGGTGAGCCTGGTTCCAAGTGATGTCACCATCTTAAGGAGTGGAGTGGGCGGGGGTAAGCGGAGATGGAAACATCCTTTGCATTTCCTTTCCATGGGGCACAGGCAATTAATTCACTTGCATTTGACTACATTTTGTCAACTCCGAATTTACCCAGCCAAGAAATTGAGATGAACACACATGGCCCTTTGCCTTTGATGCCTGAGTATAATCAGCTGAAAGCTTCAGTACTTGACAAACCTGCACATATCACTGGGAGGTCTCTGGAAGCACTGCCTTTTGCTTTTAACTTCATGAGAAAGAAAGGAAAGGTGAATAAAATTTCCTTGACTATTTCCCATAAACAAAAGGGCAAGAAGGCAGTACGTAATTAAAGGTCTCTGTTAAATGCAGAGCAGAGAACACCAGGGCCTGGTGCCACATTTGGGGATCTGTCTCTCCCTTCCTGCGGGAGCTCGTATTCAACCTGGCTCCTTAGCTGTGAAGTCAGCCCTCATGATCTCATTCGGTCCTCTTAACGACCTGTGATGTAGATGCTGGAGTTACCCTTACTTGAAGAGTAGAAGATAGGGGATCAGAGAAGTTAAATAGCATGCCCAAAGTCACACAGGATTAAGTAGCGAGCCCAGGGTTGTCACTCTGACCCTACTCAGTTGTTTTCTACAGGCCAGGTTCTCATTCAGTTCACAAATTAGATCTGTCGAGAGCTTACCATGGGTCAGGCACCATTCTGGGGCTTTACATGTAGTAGCTTGTTTAATCTCTACAGTAACCCTTGAAGCAGTGGTAGTATTATTCCCACTTTACCCATAAGGTAACTGATTTATAGAAAGGGAAAATAACTTATCTAACATCCTACAGCTAATAAGTGGTGGAATAAGGGACCAGGCAGCCTGACTTCGGAATCTTCTGCGCCCTCAATGACTGTTCTACCCAGTCTCACCTAACACACCTTTGCCTTGGTAATTAGGATGACGTAGATTATGGCCCCTTTCGGAGTTCAAATCGCCGCTTCAGGGCTTCAGGGGACTTTAGAAGCCGTCCGCTGCAGCCCCGCCTCCGCCGCACCCGCACTCCTCCGGAGCCCCCGCACGCCCACGCTGGGTGGCCGTGCCACCCTGGCAGTTTCTGTCCCTCACTAAGGAGAAATCAAAGGCACGCCCACAACCACTCATCCGAAGTTTTTACTCAGAAAGTCTCCCGACAGGTGACTTCTGAATGTATTTTCAGAGCAGTTTCTCTAGAGGTGATGAGATTTTTAGAGATATGATAAAACCAGATTTCCTTCTAGCCGTTCATGTGTTTTAGAGGATTACAGTTATTATTTGGTTATGCTTATTTGAACACTGATTTAATTTTTTAATTAGATTGCTCCATTGCCTAATTGCTTAGGAAATCCACCTTTAAGTAATAAATGATGTTTGGGAACATTACTGATAATAAGCCAAATATGCTCTCCTAATAGCATTTTATATTACGTAAATTTAAATGCTGTGTGTCATGAAATTGAATTAAAAAAGTACCTTACCTAAAATTAAATGAATTCTCCTCTTAAAACTGAACAAGGAAGATAATATTTACTTTAATAAGCATCAAGGACATCTACGGACAGTGTTTTACCTTCCTTGATGCTGCTATAGGCATTTCTTTTATATTCCTGAAGAGGTTTTCTTCTGAGGCACAGCAACTGCTTGCTTTCTTTTGAATAACATATGTGCTTAGCCTTTTCCCTGAAAGTCTGATTTCTTAGGTCTCCTAATTTCTGGGTTTGTTTTTTTTTTTCCTTTTCAATTCTGTGTACCCTGTATAGATACTGCTTACTTTGCAGTTATTTTTATTCAGAGAGATAAAGCTTGCAAGCATAAATCCCTCTGGAACTTGGTTGAAAGGAAGACCTTAAGGTTGGAAAGCTTTTGTGGAAGCTTTGAATTTTTCTGAGGCTGACTATTCTTCTGATCTGGTAACCTGGGGAAAAGGTTTAGCCAATGTGTTTGGTATCAAATGTCAGTTTTGGTCTCAATCCTGCTGCCAAGAATAAATTGAGAGGTTTATACCACAAAACGAAACAATAAAATAGCAGTAGCCATAGAATATAAGAAATTAATGGGAACTTTTTGAGGTAGTATACCATTTGAAGCTATCAAATAATCCATAGACAGGCTCTAATAGGTAGTGTGGGTATCAGGCCTTGCTGAGGGGATGAAGAAAAAGAACCTTTCCCTTCACAAAACACATTCTACTCTAATCAGCTAATATTTGAAATGCCTTTAAGGCAATACCTCCCCTACACCCCATCTTGAAAGTTGGACATTAGCATTTGTCTACCTAAGACTAAGGAAAACCGAAGACTGCAAATCAAAATGCACTGTCAACAGTAAAGGATTTCCTTACCCGAGGGCATATTTTCAACGGGGTAGTTGTGGACTGTGCAAAGAAGACAGGCGGGATCATGGATGAGAACACCCCCTGGAAGACAGCCCTCTCTAATCTGGGTGGGCCTCATCCAATCAGCTGAAGGCCTGACTAGAACAAAGCTGGCCCTCCCTCCGCGAGGAGGGAATGCTTCTTGCCTGACTGCCTTTGAAATGGGACATCAGTATTTTCCTGCTTCGGACTCTGGCTGAAATACAGTGGAACCTTGGTTCTTGAACTTAATTTGTTCCGGAAAACTGTTTGAGAAGTGGCTTGTTCAAAGACCCAGTTTCCTTTGTTCATTGCCTGAGAGCCATGTGACTGATCATACAGGTATCAGCATGAAAGGGTTGTCAGAGAATCAAGACTCAAAGTTTTGTTAAACAATGGAGACATTTTTTCCATGAACAATTCAACTGAATTGTTCTCAACCAAATTGTTCAAGAACCAAGACATTTGAAAACTGAGGTTTGACTGTATTGGCTCTTCTGGGTCTCAGGCCTGCTGGCCTTAGGACTGGAATTTATCTTGTCAGCTGTCCTGGTTTTCAGGCCTTCTCATTCGGGCTAGACCTACACCATCAGTTCTGCAATGTCTCCAGCTTACCTACCACTGACTTCAGATCTGGGGATTTGTCACTTGTCAGCCTCCAAAATCACAGGAACCAATTTCTCAAACTAAATCTCTCTCCTTCACACACATAAACCTTATTAGTTTTGTTTCTCTGGAGAACTCTAATACATCCCCTAAGGCATCCAATCTTTTAATACATTTTCAGAGGGAAATCTCTTGTATTGAAGGTTATCTTAATATGTGACATACCAGCTTCAAAATTGGAAATAGGAAAAGGATGAGAAGCTCATGAGGGGAGGCATCTGGAGACCTGGCCTGATATTTTCTATAGAGAGGAGATTTTGTGGCAAGCATAGAGCTGTTCTGAAGCCCCCTGTAGTTGTTATTGGCTCAGCTGGGGGGAAAGTGTGCTGTTCCGCAGAACTTCTTTCACAGTCATTAAGGATATTTGTGATGTTCGAGAATCTCAGGATAGGATGTTACTCTGGCTTAATGCTTTTCCTGTTGTATCAATTTCATTGGCATTATACTCAACCAGTGTTTAGTTAGAATGTTAATGTCTCTGTTTAAGACAGCCTTGTAAGGACATTTCTGCCCCCCTTCCCTTGCAGTATTAAGAACTTTCATTCATGTGTTTATCAGACATTTATCGAATGCCTTTTGTTACCAGTAAGAGCAATTTTGCTGTTATGTGCAACCTCTTTTAAGGTTTCCAGGTAATGTAGAAAGCAGAGACATTTGTGTAACTTACAAACCTTTACTGAGCCCTTGGAGCCCATGAGCCTCAGGAGAGCAGTCTATATGATGTTCCAAAACTAGCCTGGAGGGGGAATTTCAGGGCTCTTACAGAGGTGCTCGTTCATTATTACAATGCCTTCTTCAAGTCCTCCCCATTTCTGCTCCCACTCCAACATTGCCAAAAATCTTTTATCCATCATGGGAAGAAGATATATTTATTATCAAAGAGCAGGAGAGTCTCCTGGTGTTTAGAGTGTTAAAGATCTGTCCTCCTCACTGGAATTTCTTGACATTCTAATCATGTACTTGGTCTTCAGTCCTTGATCAGCCCGTTCTCTTACGACTAATTTTTCAATGGTGTCATTGAGGTGGAACACTGATCAGGGCACACTCTTGCATGTGAGAGTGAGTTTTTGCTTCCAGGTCATAGACACTGTCATTCCATTGAGGTAACTGAATTGTCATTGTCGACTTTGATATCTCTACTCCACGGCCTGCAGAGGCCCTATTGGCTTCCTGTCAACTGTGCTCTCTGAAGTGGAGCCCTTGATATGGATAATTGACTGTCAGTGATTCTCTGCTGTTGTGCTTAGATTTTAGATCTCAGAGCAGAAACTTTCACTTATCCCTAGTAACATTGCATATTATCTTTTATTGGAAGATACTGATTCTGCTATCAAACTAGGAAGTGCTTATTCCTCACTAGATGTCATTCTATAATTTGGCAAACATTTTCTTTTCCAGGATCTTAATGCAGACCAGCCACTGTAATTCAGACTGACTATACATATGACTGTTAACCCATTAAATGTTTTTCGCCGAGTCTATTTTTGAATTATTTACACTTTAAACTAAAGCTACTAGCTCATGTTTAATTTATCCACAAGGCTAACATGAAAGGACTGTCTGATGCCTGACTAAAATCCAGATGCTCTACGTTTACAGAATTATTCTATCATCACTGTTATCTATTAAAATAAAATACAAGTTTGGGGTGCAGTTTTTAGACCTCAAAAGGGGCTCAGAGCAGTAAGGCCGGAATGAACTTGGATTGATTCAAACCCAACTCTGTAAGTCGTTACATGCCATTGGGCATAGCTTGGGGCAAATTTTCCACATCAGGAGCTTTAGAATCTTCCACTTAATGAATATTCTTCCTAGATTCCAGCACTGTGATATCTATGCATCTTAATTTTTAATGATATTGAGAGTTTTAATAATCTTTTCTCTTAACTTCATTGACATGATAATGATAATTTGGGACTGGCTGTGTTGGTGACACCATTTTGATCCACAAGTACAAATCTCCGTACTTTTTATGGTATGATATCTTATTATATAAGGTTCTAGACAATAGAGGAGTCAGATGAATAATGAGTTCAAATACAAAATCTAACACTTATTGGTGGTATGATATTGGGCAAGTTACTTATCTTGTCTAAGGCTTAGATTCCCCTAAAAGAGCTAATGTTCGTTTCTCCCTTACAGGATCACCGTGGATATAAGTGTTTGCGTTTCTATGAGTGCTCCTAACACACAGAAAACCCTCAGAATGAGGAGTCCTCATTTTGCTATTATGCTTATAATTATTGTTTCCTAACGTGGCCATCAGGCTTATCCTTTTGATTCAGAAAAGTAACCTTCACGGTTCCATGTATAACCTTTCCAACATGCGTGGATGCAAAGCAAAATGTGTGTGTTTAGCAATCAGAGTCCCTCTGCATATCCTTGGGCCTTGTGGGAATTGTAAAGAGCCCCAGTTGCATTGCCATGCTGTGTGCTGAGGCCCAGGGAAGTGCTGACTGTGCTGGCTGTGCTGTCAGACTTCATTCTCGACCATACATCAGCTGCTCTGAAGAAAGCATCGATCCTCTTGGTTGAGTAGCCTTTGGATATCACTGCACTTTGTCTTCAGTGTTCATGTCATTTCCTAAGCGCACTTTGCAATCATTTATGCAATAATGGCACCTTATAGTTGTAGAGCATGTCTATACATTTTTCCCGCAGTGCTTTCTCATCTATTATCTTATTTGCTTCACACAACATTGTTTAATAAGTTATTATTCATCCATTACAGATGAAAAAAACTAAGTCTCTGGCAAGTTAAATAATATGACACAGCTCACATCACCTAATTTTTATCGGAGATAGAATGTGAAGTCAGGGCCGCTTCCGAATACTTACCATGAAATCTTTCTTCTTATTGTCCTAGTTCACTTTCAAACTCCTTACCATGGAAAGGTAAGGTTTTGATAACCTGGCTTGTATTTTTATTCCAGTCCTTTACCCTCTCCCATCCCATTCTAGCTTCTGAGTATTTTCGACTATTTTTTAATTCCTGGAAACACTTTTGCTCCCTTTGACCTTTTTAGGGTCCCAATATTTTATATATATATATCTCTCTCCTGGGCTCCATTCTCCTCTCGTGTACTCAGAACATCCTGGACATCCCCTTTTATAAAACTTAATCTGATAGATTGCAGTCGTTTCTCATTGTCTGACTCTCAGACGTGACCAGAAGGGCAGGGGCTATGTCCTACACACTGGTGTATGTCCAGCACTCTCATGGTCTGAGTGTTTGTGTCAACCCAGAATTATATTTTGAAATCCAAATGATGCTCAACTACAATGGTATTAGGAAAGTGAGGCCTCTAGGAAGTGCTTAAATTTTAAGTGTGGCACCATCATGAACAAAATTCTTATAAAAAAAGGGTTTAGAGAGATCGGTACCCTCTTCCATCATGTGAGGACACAGCAAGAAGGCAGCAGCCTGTGATCCAGCCTTTACCAGAACCAGCCTTGTTAGTGCACTGATCTTAGCCTGAAAGGACTAAGACAAGTGCCTAGCACATGATAGATGCCATGTTCAACACACATTGGTTGAACGAATGAATGTTTTACTTATTATCACTCCACTTCCTTTCCATTGTCTTCGGCACATTCTCTATGTAGAATAGTACCTGGAAAGTAATTAACCCTCAACGAAGAGTGCAACTAATAGGGATATAAGGCCAAAGAACTCAAAGATATAAGGACGGTTGTTATGGAGCCCTAAACTTCTATGATTACATAACAAACAAATCCTATGGCAAATACATGATTCTTTAGAGAACTTTTTGTCTCTGCTCCCTTCAAATTCACAAAGACTACAGGTTCATGGGTTGCGGGCTAGATCCCCAGTAGGGGGCACTCAAGAGGCAGCCACACATTGATGTTTCCATCTCTTTCTCCCTCCCTTCCCCTCTCTAAAAATAAATAAATAAATAAAAAATTTTTAAAAAGACTACAGGCTCAACTGTTGAAGCAGTAGTTTTGCGTATTGGCTATCAATACTTCAAGCATAAATACTTCCTTTCTTTTGTGCTCTGCTGGTCATATAAAGTTTATATGCTGAAGGCCAATACTGTACCTGACCCACAGTAGGTGCTCAATTAAACATTACTTAGACAGAAAATTAATAGTTTGAAAATTACCTTTTCTTTTCTTAAATGATCTTTGAATATTTTCCATTTTTAACCTGCATGTCACACTTGCTTGCCTGGATGACATTTCTAAGTGTCCAGTTATTTGTTTCATAACACAGATGCATATTTTTGACATTTTATTTCAGAACCTCAGAAGTGTAACTATAGTAGATTGGGGAGATGGAAATTACCATCAGTCACAAATATCCCTTAACTTTTCAAATAGTGTTAGATTTTTATAAGCCTGTGAGTCTTTATGAAGGGTGGTATTCAGGTTTGCGGTTAGGATAATATAACTTTAAAGGGCCCTCTTTATGAAAAAGATTACAAAATGTTGAAAGTAATCACAGGGCTTTGGGAGGGACCTGGTTAGGATGACAGTGAGGAGCCCCGAAGCTTAAAATTTATGCACTTTTTGATCCATGTGCTACTGGCCTTTCATTAACCATTGCCTGTATTACTAGTTTAGCTTTAAGTCCTTTATTCACCTGAACAGCATTATTGACTAATGCACTAATTTTGCTAAGATTAAAAAAATATTTTTCCATGGTGTGTTATCTAGTGCTTAGCTTACACCTTTACTCTTTAAAAAAAAATTTTATTTATTTTTTATTGAATTTATTGTGGTCACATTGATCAATAAAATTATATAGGTTTCAGATGTATAATTCTATAATACAACATCTGTATAGTATTATCTCAAAAAATTAAAAATGGAACTGCCTTATGACCCAGCAGTTCCACTCTGGGAATCTATCTGAAGAAACCTGAAACAATAATTCAGAAGAATATATGCACCTTATTCTTATTGTGTGTTATTTACAACAGCCAAGGTTTGAAAGCAGCCCAAGTGCCCATTGATAGATGAGTAGATAAAAAAGCTTTGATACCTTTAGACAATGGAATACTACTCAGACATAAAGAAGAAGGAAATCTTACCTTTTGAGATAGCATGGATGGACCTGGAGAATATTATGCTAAGCAAACTAAGCCAGCCAGAGAAAGACAAGTATTATATGATCTCACTTATATGTGGATCCTAATGAATAAAATAAACTAACAAACAAAACAGAAACAGACTCATAAATACAGAGAACAGACTGACAGCTATCAGAGGGGAGTGGAATTGGGGGACTGACTGATAAAGGTGAGGAAATTAAGCAAAAACCCCCCAAAAAACCTATAGACACAGACAATGTTATAGCGTTATAGTAGTTACAGAGAGAAAGGGGCTCGGGGAGGTAGAAGATAGTAAAAGGGAGATAAATGGTGATGGAGGGAAATTTTTGTTTATTTTTTAAACATCTGTTTACTCATTTAAGCTACTTAAGTGTAGATCTGCTGTTATCCTTGCAACATAAGCCAAAATACATTACATTATATCTGATCGGCAAGTGAACAGAGGGGAGAGCTCATTTTTTGAAGGTCAATAGACTTCTAAAAGCCTCTGTGGTGTCTTTCGGAAAATTTCTACTTCAGTGCAACTAATGGAGCCCAAGGTGCTCATGAGTGGACCTTAAGTCATTGTTTTAATTGCCTTCGCTTGGCATATTATGTCCTTACGGACAAAGAGTTAACAGTTTATCTGAAAGAAGTCTTTCTGGAGGAATTTGGCTTGTGTAGGATGAGGTGGTAATAACTTCTAATGCTAAAGCTACATGATTTTTCATAGTAAGTTGAGTGGGGCCTGCTGCTCACATTTTCTGGCATAAGTAGCAAGTCCGTTTGCTGATCGGTTACTAACCTCCCACTCTGGTGCAAATACAGTGCCGCTCTCTCCCTCACAAAACCCTCTCAGAAGTCACCTCAAAGCACAGAGAAGTATAGGAGGCAAAATGAAAATTTAAATTTAAACAAAGGAGGTGACATCTGCAACCACCATGAATATCAATATATAAGGCAGGTCAGGCAAACTCAGAATAAATCAAACAGGGGTAGCAAGAGATCCCCCTTTAGGACTGAAGGGCCTTTGTGTCCCAACTTCTGAGATTCTGCTTTTTGCCATCAGTCCTCTGTAGTCAGTCCTTGATCAGAGTTGGCTGTCTTACCTAAGGTCATCAGTCCTGTGTAGTTTCCTTGATCAGAGTTGGCTGTCTTACCTAAGGTCATGTCCCTCCTTGTGTTAGCTGGCATTCAGTGACTGGGATATGAAGAAGTATAAAGGCCTGGGATATCTGTGATGCTTCATCTGAATTTTAGAGCTCCCTGAAGGATTGATTGAGTCCTTGTTGTATATTTACCATAGCCTAAGTTTTCCCTCTGCCTTCCTTGCATATACTGATCCCAAGTTCAAATTTCCTGCACACTAATCTCAAGCCCAAAGTTTTATGGCTGGAGAACAGCCCTAAGGACAAGGGCTGATTTTAATTGATGGGGGGCAACAATCTCAATATTAAAAGTATTTTGGGAAGTTACTGCTTCTTAGCCTTTGTGCACTTAAAAAAATCAATGTTTAAAAAGCTTATTTCTCTATTGTCTCTTCAAACTGATTTTCTCGTAATCTCACTTTCTTCTGCTTCTAGTCCTTCTTTCATTCCTTCAGCGCTAGGCATCTTGAAAACGTTTTTTAAATGCTTCTCATCTTCTTACTTTGTGCTTCAATCTTACTTTCACTCCTCACTACTTTGGAATGACTTTTTGCAAGATCACCAAAGACAAGAAAGACACTGGATGTTAAAAACAAACAAACAAACAGGATATTTATCATTCTGCATCTTCCTTTTATTTTGGCTGCATTGGACATGGTTGAATACACCTTATTTTTTAAAATAAACTTTTATTTAGAACAGTTTTAGATTCACAGAATTCTTGTGAAGATGGTATAAAATTCATACCCAGTTTTCCCTGTTATTATGTTATAGTAATATGAAATATTTGTTATAATTATTGAACTGATATTGATGTATTATTATTAACTAAAGTCCAAACTTAATTCAGACATTTTTTTTAGTTGATCCTTAATGTGTTTTTCCTGTTCCAGGATCCCAGTTAGGGAATCACATTTTATTTAGTCATCATGTCCTCTTGGCTTTGACGGTTTCACAGGCTTTCCTGGTTTTGGGGGACCTTGACAATTTTGAAGACTTTAGTCCAGGTGTTTTGTAAGATGTCTATCAATTGAGACTTCTTATGACTAAAGTGGGGCTATGGGCCTTTGGAAAGAAGATCGCAGAGGTGAGGTGCTATTTCATCCTACCACATCAAGGTGTATACCATCAATATGACTCATCGCTGTTCACGTTGACCTCAACCACCTGGGTGGGGCGCTGTGTATAAGGTTTCTTTATTGTAATTAACTCTTTATTTTCTCCCTTTTCATACCATAGTCTTTGGAAGGAAGTCACTATCTGCAACTGGCACCTAGAGAATGGGGAGTTATGCTTTGCCTCCTTCAAGGTGAAGTAGATATATAAATTATTTGAAAATATACATAGAGGTTTTCCTATTTTCTGCCATTTAATTATTAAATCATTTATTTTTATCATTGCAAATTCATGGGTATATGTTTTATACTCTGGGTTTTAATCCAAAACTATCTATTTTCTTACTCAAGATGTTCCATGTTGGCCATTGGGAGAGCTTTCAATTTCCTGCTATACCTTTGACATGCTTTTATCAATGTGTTTAAAAAAATAAGAGAGTGAGATCTAGGCTCTAGGTTGCTCATTACTTCTTTGTATAAAACATAGTTCTCAGTTTCTGTGACTATATACTTTCTTTTTTTCTCTTGCCTCTCTGGCTGCTTCTTTATTTATTTTATTATTATTTTTTTAATTTTCACCCAAGGATATGTTTACTGATTTTAGAGACAGATGAAGGGGGAGAGAGAGAGAGAGACAGACAGAGGGATAGAGAGTAAAACATGGATGTGAGAGAGAAACATTGATTGGTTGCCTCCCTTTCATGCCTTGATTGTGGCCAGCCAATCAAGACCGTGCCCCAACCAAGAATTGAATCTACAACCTAGGCATGTTCCCTGGCCAGGAATCAAACCCACAACCATTTCTGGTGTATGCAACGATGCCCCAACCAACTGAGCTTCACGGCCAGAGCTGACTGCTTCTTTCTAAATCTTTTTTGCATCCTTATTTTCTTTCTCTAATCTCTAATTACTGGCATTATTGTTACTGGTTCCCCCAAGGAACTCTTCTGTTGCCAGTCTGTATACTTTTCTTGAGTTTTTTCACTTAACCTCCTTCCAGTCTCTCCTTACTCCCCTTCCGTGCATCCTCAATAAGGTGACTAGAACGATGGTTTTAGATTTTCCTTAGTATGCAGTTCAAAACCCTAAGAGCACGTCAGGTCTTTCACAGCCCGGCACGAGGGACCTGTCCAAGACTCGTCTCTTGCTATGTCCCTTCTTGTGCTCTGTAATGAACAGTGGTGAAAGCTTTTCACTTTCTTGCAAGAGTTGCTGAGTTCTCTCTTATCACTGTATATTATATCTTTTGATATTTCTTGTCAACACTCTTCCTTACTCATCTTCTGTTTGCCGGGAAAAGTCTAAAACTTTTACCAGAAAGCTTTTCTTGTTTTCCCAGTGTTAATTAGATGCTCCAGAAATGTGTTTCCCCATCACACTCCACCTGTTATGGAGGAAAGCCTCTTGTTGTGAGACTATCAGACCCAAAGTTCCCTTGTTGAACTCTGACTTCGGTTTCCTTGTTTCCTGACATTTCCTGGTGCCTTGAAAGATTGAGTGAGAACAGGTGATTAGGAAGGGAGATACAGCTATAGCTAGAAGCTATAACATGGTTAGAAACACCCTATTTGGCAACATGGGATTCACAGAAATACAAAGAATGTTTGCCTTCAAGAAGTGTACAAAGCTTACAAAGCAAGATGTACACAAAGAAACCAAATATCTATCTGCACAGACTGCTGAGCTCCAATGACAGGTTCATAAGGAGTTAGAGAGGACAGAGATCTCCGTGGGTTGTTGTAGAGAACAGCTTCAGGGGAGAGATGTCTTAACTTTTGTCTCGAAAGATGATTAAGATTTAAATAGGTGGAGCAGGGTGAATGAGAGAAATGGACCAAGTTTGGGGGGCGCAGTGGTGACCTTCGAGTTCATTAAGAAACCTAGGCTGGTGGTAGGAAAGGTTCTGACTCTGAGAAGTTTTCTTTTTGACTATTTCTCTTAACCTCATGTGACTTGTTTTTAGCCCCTTAAGAAATGCCATGAAATCTTAACTTGAATATTACTTCCACATGAATAAATGATGCCTCTAACAACTTTTATTTTTCTTTCTTCTTTAGTGGTGTAAGTTAGAGCTATTGTGCCTTTGGAATGGTAATTTATCTTTGACATAAAAAAGACCCCTGATATGTGCAACCCAGATCTTAGTTTTAATGCTCTTTTTAAAAATGCAACAGTAGACTTCTTGGTAGAGAAGAATTGCTTTTTACAGGTTGCTTGTCCTTTGCATTTAGGCAATAAAATATTTGGTGACAATGATAATTTAAATTTGTGTCTCCACAAAATGAGATGAAGGTATGAACATATTTTATTTAGCTGTGTGTCCTTAAGTTGTTTCGACCTACTTTGGGGAATTGTATTTTTCTTGGAAGCATTGATGGGTTACCTTAATTGTCTGTGATGGATTTGATTTCAACTCTCCTGGGAGGGGTGATTGCTTGCTCCACTTAAAATTATAAATCACAATATGGGATGCCTTTCTTTAGGCTAGAGAGTAGCCAATAACTCAGGGTTTTGTTATGGTACATCAGTTAATGACCTTGCCACATTCAAAAGGCTTTTCAGTTAAGATTGCTCTGTGGGAATATGTTTGTTTTTTTCTTTTCACCTAAAACATGATACTAACTTGAAAGTATTTTAATTTTGGCATGTTTCATGATATTCATAAAATTTAGACTTTATACACCTAACTTTCTGGCAAAGAAAAACAAATCTGAGTGTATTTATTCTCCTGTGAACATCGATAGGCAGGGAAAAGGAATGTTCAAAGAAGAATTGTAGGAATGACTTTGTTCTAAGTTTTAAAGTGCTATATGTCTGGATCATTCTAGAGAATGTACTCACTCTATTTCTGGTACAGTACAATAAATTTTATGTAATTTTTTATAATAACCTATTTCAGGACTTACTCAGAAATGTAAAGCTATTTACATTTTGCACCTATTTAAATATCATATCTACTTACATATTTTATCTATCTAGATACTATATAATATTTTATATTGTAGAAATAATAATACTTATGAAAAATATGGAACTAGTAAAAAGTAAAAAACAAGACTTTAAAAGAATTGATAGTCTTACCACCAAAATAGCAACAAGGTAATGTTTAAATATGTTATTTTTAGTCTATTTTCTATGTTTAAATATGTATGTTCTACCTGTTTTTGTCTCAAAACTCAGTATTTTATCTAATTTTGTATTCTGCTTGTGTCTAATTTTCTTTGAGCATATGTTCTACTGTACATATCTATCTAAAACACAAGATAGATAGGACAAAAGTTTCTAGGACTTAAATTACTGGAAATATTGAGAGGAGATTTATACTTATAACAATTATTGTATCATGTATAACATCAATAAGCATGGTGTATATAAAAAATGGGAACACAAGTATGGAGAGGGAAAAATAAACATCAGCAATATTGTAATTTAGTAGAATTAATGACAACAAAGGAAAGGGGGGTTATTGAATGTAGCATGTTAAAATTTTCAGACTTCCTGCAAAAAAAGTAAGTGAATGTAAAGATAGTGGGTTGGCCTAGCACAGGGTAAAACAGGTGATTATGGAAATCCCATGGGCTTTGGGCCAATGACATAGCTTACAGCTGGGTTAAAGCAAAAACTGATAAAAAACCCTCTGAGAAGAATCAAACTATAATAAACTGCAAAATGCCTATCACAGTTAAGCATTTGTAAATCAGGAGAGAAATTTTAAAATATATACTCTAGGTAAGAAAGGCAAGTTGAGAGTATATAGCAGTGGTATTTGGGAACTTCAGATCTGTAAGTGCCTTTACTGATCATGGGCTCAGCCAGTTGGATTTAGGCTCATGGAAGGGCCCCAGGCTGGATTCTACAAGGGTATGGAGCGTGTGCTTATGTAGAAAAGGAGACTTCCATCCCTGCAGGTCACGCAGACTCTAGCCACAGCCGCAAAGAGGTGTATCGGTAAAATCAGATCTGCTGTTTCTTTCATTTTGTTTAATTTGCTGCAAAGAGTATATCATGTTTGCCTTTAAAAATTTTAGAAAGTTATATATTTTATTTTAAATTTAAATTATGGTTATATTTAAATAAAACAAGTTAAACTATTTCTGTAACATTATTAATTGTAATAATAGAATTATATCTATTTGCAAGGAAGTCTTTAGCACTATCCTATTTCTTTACTATCCTGTCTTAATTCTAGGTATTTGTTAAACTGGGAATTTAGTATTAGATCAGTGTTCTTAAATGATTAAGTTTTACATTGCATACATTTTCTTCTGTGAATATTCTTCAACATGCGCATTCCCATTTGAAAGCACAACTTTAGTTTTCGCTTCTTAACATGGACATCAACCAGAATAATTCTGATGTGGTGTCTGGCTGGCACACTGGGGCAGCCAGTTAGACTCTTGGGATGGTCTCTGAAAAGAGTGTATGGAAGGGGCTGGAAGACACATCTCGGCAGGCAGCCTTCTGGATTTCTCCTAATAATTTGTATTCTTAACTGAGGAGAAATGACTATAGTAGATGCTTTTATTTCAGTATTTCACCTTCCCTAATTGTGGTGTCAGAAAGAATCTTGGAAGCACAGAGATAAACGGGAGACTAATGTGAAGGGAAGCTGATTTATTCTTAAACGTTCAGTGAATTGAGTTTGGAACTAGTTTTGTTTTTGCGACAAAAGTGCAGAGTGGCAAGCTGCTTTCCATGAGCAAATGCTTGCTGCAATCCGCACTCCAAGGACTTTCAGCTGCCATAAGAGTTGTGGTGCCACCCTCATTATCCGGAATTTCACTTTCAGTGATTTGCTATGTAAGGTAAATTACTCAGGGTGGATGGGAGTGCTTTCTGCCCTTCTATTAGAGTGGACTCTTATGTGAATAAACTTGAGGAGACTCTACATGTGGGCAGCAGTTTTCAGGGAGGAGAGAAACAAAGAGAACTTTAATTAAAGGTAAAGGTCCTGTCTATGATACTGTAACGGGTCACCAATATTTTCTACAATGTCAGTTATATCCCTCTGCTGTAGAAACCTTAACCCCTGTTCTCATGTATCTGTGAGAAGATTTCAGTTGCTACAGTGCTTTGTGTCTTTTTCTTTATTTCTAACTCACATTTTCCTAAGGAAGAGGGATTGAGTTATTTGATCGTTGAGACTGACAAAGGCTTACCTCAAATGTCTCTGGATTTTACCTTTTGAAACTGTTGTCTTGGGAGAACGTGCGTTCTACCCTATTCTATTTCCCTGCTTCCTTGTAGTAAACTAATATTAATATTTCTAATTCTCTCGTGTCTGTGAATTTCTCCATTACTTAAGAACTTATAATGGAAGGAGTGTGATTTATTTGGCCTTTATTAAACCTTCACATTTGTCTCAAGAACCCAGATCAGAGATGCTATAGTTGCCATTTCTAGAGAATTCTAACTAGAGAATTGTTTTTGTCTTTTTTTCAAAATAAAGAACAGGTACTTACCCAGCTTATATTAAACACAGAGAAAATAAGATGAGATCTGCAAAGTCATTGAAGGTGGAGAAAGCCCTAAAAAACTTGTTGCTCTCATGCCCCACATTTTGCTCAGTCTCCTTTACTTTTGGCTTCTACCTCCTCCATGCTATTCTTTTTATTGAACAGCTTCCTACTTTTACTCATACTTTCTACTCAATTATAATTTACACATGTGCATACCAAGGGTAAATCTCAACTGGGCTGATTGATTACATGCCTTATCTCCAGACCTACTGATCCTTGGCTAACACTATGGAATGTTGTAACTAAAACTATATGATCTACTGTGATCATGTATCATTGAAAAGGATGTGCCAACCTGTCAGCATTGTTTATACTAACAATTAGATTTATGATTTGGGTCAGGAGCATTTCGATGGTAAAATCTGGTCAGATAGCTCATTCTAAGAGAGTCTTTGGGCTTCTTGGTGTTGAGGAACGCTGCACGCACACCGGTGATGATTCCAGACCCAGAGATGGCGTGAGCCCTGTGTGGCCCAAAACAAATAAGGAAGGGCTCTTTTCCAAGCTCTGCCAGCCCCTCTCAATGCATACTCCTCTGATGCATTGAGTGCTGCACAAAAGTGCTTCTGATCTGCACTTTTTGCCTGTAATAAAGCTGTTGCATGAGTATAAACCCTTTGAGTCCAGTGAGGCCTTACAGCAATTAAATACTTAAGGTGATTAATGTGTAATTAACACAGCTGGCCATGGCACAAAACTCTCTTTCACAGCATCCTCCACTTTACCTCCTATCACTAATGGATCCAAATATTCTTGGTTCAGTTTACAAGGGAGCCTGATTGGCCCAAATCATTTCTTTTTTCTTACATTACATAGATCATTATTTCCTTTCTTTCCTTCTTCCTTCCTTCCTTCTTTCCTTCCTTCCTTCCTTCCTTCCTTCCTTCCTTCCTTCCTTCCTTCCTTCCTTCTTTCCCTCCTTCCAATGAGACTGTGGATTGGCTGCCCATGGGCCAGATCATCTCTGGGCAATCATAATTTGCCCAACGACCCAAAGTCATGCTATGCAAAGCAAGGCCTCCTAAGAAGCAGGAGTCAGGAACTAGCGAGTCTCACTGTGCATACACATGTAGCTCTGGAAGTTTCCTGAGGCTGATCTGTACAATTCAAACACCTGCCTATATGTAAAGCTAATGTTAGCTGCCTACTTTCTTATCTAGGTATCTGAAGGCTTATTCTACTGTTATTTCCCAGCATCTAGTGTGGTTCCTGATTCAATGCATGTTCAGACATATTAGGCTGAGGCTAACTACAGTTTGGTCAAATGAGCTTATAGTGAAGACCAGGTGTAGACTAGGTAGTTCAAGATGAGAGATGGATATTGTTTGAGCTCATAGATAGAATACTTTGGTTGATTGGCTAATACAAACCAAATAATTTAAAAATAAATCTAGACACGGGCAGGGCATAAGCCAAAGAAAAGAGTGGTCATGGACTTCTTCTCTGAAAATTGTCGGAGGCTTTGGAGGAAGGCCTGAACTTCTCTCTGTTTTAGGTAGTAAGAAAGTGGGCGTGGTGTGGCAGGGAGTCGTAGTTGGTTGGCAGCTAGGGAAGCCACGTAGTTGTTGACACGGGCAGCCAACATAAGAAAGAAAAAACAAAAGGCAAAAATAGCTAAATTGAATAAAGCACTTACTATGTGTCGGGTACTGTTCTAAGAACTCTCTTATGTGAACTCCTTCAATACACAAAACAGTCACTTGGGATTGTGTGTCCGCTTTTACATTCCTCATCTTTAAAACTGAAAAAAATGAGAGAAGATAAGAGACTTGTCTAAAGTCATGTGGCCTGTAAGTGGCCGAGTGAGGACTAGACCTCAGCAAGTTTAGCATCAGAGCTGGTGCCCTTAACTGCTATCCAAGACTCTTAATTAAAACTTCTGAGATGAGTTCCATTAGCACGTGATTTGATAAAAGAATGGATCAAGACTTTTTGGTCTTAGGGGATCCTGTCCTTTGGATGGAGGTGTGGCAATAGAAAGTTTCCTTTGAGACTGTGACAGACTCCGCTCTCATAGTCACTTTATCTATTACCCACAAAATCCAGCGATGTTATTCTATAGAGCAATCTATTATATTTTCAGTCTGTCCTCCAACACCGTCTCACATTCACATTGCCAAGACAGAGAAGACTTTGTTTAAATGGAATATTATTGATTTAATTATTTTATCTTGTAACTCATAGGTTTAGTCTGGGTGTTTTTGTCAATAATCCCAAGTCATAGATTTCATGTTACCTTGAAGTGAATACATTTTTTCAAGACCTGCCATGTGTTTTTATTATTATTAAATTAGACCAATTGATTCCTTAGTTTCCTCAATGACAGGGCTGATATCAGGAAAAGCCTGAATTCTTGAACCCATTCTACTTTATTTAACAGAAGCAAAGCTCAAAACAGATTTCCTGTAAAGCTCAGTGTGTTTACGAATAGGGTAATGGCCTGCCTTATTTTCCAATCCTGTGTTTCTCTTATGATGGGATGGCAACCTCAGATCAAATTTACCTGATCAACATGACAATAAGAACTGCCAGTTACATAATTATGTAAGACCTACATTGTGCTAGATGTTCTCCCAATTCCCTAAATATGTTGAAGTAGGTTTTAATAGCCATCTTTTGTAGATAATAAAACAGCCTGAGAGTGTAACCTACCTGAGGCAGCATAGTAAGAAGCTATGCAAATTTCTTGGCAAGTGGAATAGGGAAACTGAGTCAGATAGCCGAACACAATGGCCGAGCAATTCACAGCCAGATATATAAGGCCATCTCCCTGGAGGTAATATCTAGGCCTCTGATATAGTTCAGCTCTAGGCCCATAAAAGCAGAAAAACCAGGTAGGCAACACCAGAACTAACTGCAATGACTAATGACTCCCTACCCTGGTGCTGACCAATCAACAGAAACTGTGATCCTGGAAGAGCACACCTGGGAAGTTTTAATTAAGGGAATAATGAATATTTTGCTGAAACCCTCCCCTATAACTGCCCCCTGAAAGAGAGAGATAAAAACATCAAGACAAAGGACCCAGCACATGCTCTCCCTCTGTGTTCTCTGGGAACAGCCCAAGCCAGTCCCTTCCTCTTCCCCTTTTCCTTCTTCTCCCACGGGCACACATCTCCTAAACTCTAAGAGATCCCAGAAGACTTGCAACCAGGGGAGCAATGGGCAGCGGCAGCTCTTCCCAGGCTAATTTCCTGAACCTGTCCCTAAGGCGCCTGTTCTCTGACTTATTGAGCTAAAGCAGCCCCGCCAGTGCTCATTTCTTTCCCATAGCATTTCCAGAGAGCCAAGGTAGTCCCGCTTAGGCTCTTCTGTTGCTTCTTCTGTGCTAAACCCTTCCTTGTTTCACTGTCTCCAGCTTTAATAAATGTACCTCATAGTCACATGGACTTGTGCAATTTTTCCTTCACGAAGTCAAGGACCCAAATGCTACCGGCTGGCCCTAGGCAGGCCTGCACAGGGCCAGGACCTTGTCCACTAACACTGCCCAAGATCACACGAAGATTAAATGATGAAGCTGGGATGTGTTCTCTGGTCCCTATGCCTCTCAAATTCTGCAATCTTAATTATTATGTCAAACTGCTTTCTCACCTAATTATTTATTCATGGTACAATAGCTTGCAATAATGACACAAAAAGCTAAAAATTGTTTTGTTTAAGCCTCTAAAAGAATAGCAATGGGTGGGGTTCACTATACAATTAAAAAGTTTTTGCTCCGCTGCCCTTCATATTGTGGGATTAGTATTTGTGTTCAAGTACAGTCATTATGTGGGGAAGCTTGCCAAAGCCGTTTGCTGAAACCGCAGAGATACTATCAGTGTGAAACACCCAAATATTTACAATGTATTTTTTTCTTTTCCTTGGATAAAATATTGTCATAAAACATCAAAATGCTTTCTAAAGATAGGAAATGACCCCAAAGAGGGATGAGTGGATGTATTATAGCCATAAGCACCTCAAGCCTAATCCAGAAGATGAGTGATAAATAACATTGTCCTCTCCTTTGAGGTCTCAAAGAGTTAATTGCTTTTTAAACAGAAAACAGTTCACTCCTACGGAGCAGTGCTATTAGATGACAGTCGATTTCCAAGGTTTTATGCTTGAAATGCTTGAACACAATGGAACTTTATCTTCCTCTTACAAAATGAAGTTTTATTTTTTCTCTTCTTTATTTCAACCCTTAAACATGAGTGATAGGCTATTACAGGTTTTCTTTGGGGAAAATATGTTTGACTTGCATTAGTGTGGAAACTTGATTCAATTAACAAAATGCCAAGCTAATACCCACCCTCATTTCCTTGTTATAGAAAATAAGAGGAATAAATTCAGAAAAATGAGGCATTATTGGAAAGTAGTTCCAAACCCTTTTCCAGTGCTGTAGACATCACCGTATAATGTATAACAGTGTCCCTGATTGGTGGTGACAGTCAAGCTCACGGCTGTGTACATAGTGTTTTCTAAGCAGGTATTTAATGCTGAGACAGGTATTAACCTGTCTCAATGCTCCTCTGGCCCTTGATTGTTTAATTACCCAGTTGGAGATACATTCCTCTAGATCAAGAATTTATTACTTTAAAATATGAAATCAGGATCTCGGAGAGATATTTGCACTCCTATATTCACTGTGGCGTCATTCGCAATAGCCAAGACATGGTAGCAACCCAAATGCCCAGTTCATCAAGGGATAAGTGGATAAAGAGAATATGGTATATACTCATACATACAATTAAATGTTATTCAGCCTTAAAAAAAGCAGGATATCTTGCCCGTATGACAACATGGATGTATCTGGAGGACATTATTCTAGTAAAATGAGCCAACACAGAGAGACAAATACTATATGATCTCATTTATACGTGAAATCTATATCGGTCAAACACAAGACAGTGCGTATAATAGTGGTGCCAGGGTCTCAGGGAGGGGAAACCGCAGAGGTTATGGTAGCAGGTTAAAGATTCAATCATGCAAGATAAATTCTGGAGATCTACTGTACACCATCACAGCGTTTATAGATAACAATACTGTGTTGTATACTTAACATTTGTTAAGAAGCCATACTTCACATTAATTACTCTAATGACACACGCAGAAATATGTGAGAATGGTAAGAGAGCGAATGGGAGGAAATGTTCTGAGATGCTGGGTATGTTTGTGGCCTTGATGGCGGTGGTGGTTTCACACGTGTATACATATTCCCAAATGTGCTGAGTTGTGTTTGTTAAATATGTATTGCTTTTTTAAGTCAATCACGTTTCAGTGACGTTTTTACAAAGAATTCATTATTTTGTAAAATCACGTAGCTCTGTGAGAGGTTATGGAATATCCTAATCCCGAAAAGTACGAACATTAGTTTGAATTTATTTAGGGCTTGGTAAACAATACCTGAGGCTTCTGAGAGCACACACCATAGAGTGAGTGCTCAATAAATAATTGCTGAGGAAATGAATGTCTGGCCAGGCAGACAACCTGGGAAAAGGCGAAACAAAAGAGAGGCCTGAGGGCTCTGCCTGGTTGAAATGTTGCCTGAGTCTAATTCTGTTTCTTATAATCATTCTAAAGATGCAGCTCTTGTAGCATTTAAGAGAAACAGATAGGATAAACCCAGGCAATATTTCAATTAGATAAGGACAGAGTAAATACAGGGAACTAAGGACACAGCGAAAGTTATGGAAAGTATGACCCCATATCTCCAAATTATAAATTAAAATACTTCCTTCCTTTACACCAGACCAGTTAAAAAGCAAGAACATTTTATTCAAGACTAATAGGGGTCAAGACTATTTCAGTTGGGGAGAAAGATCTAACATAATCCTGCTGAAATAAAAGGTGGGAGAATTTTTAAACGCTGGGTTGAGCTAATGGAAAAGTACTGGAGCACATTAGTGGGTAGGTTGGTCCGTAGCCTTAGACCATCTGTATTTGTTCATTGTCCCTCGTCGACTTTCGGTTCCTGCCCTCCCTTGGGACCTGGGAGGCAGAGGCCCTATCCTTCTTGATAATTATATTTCAAAAGGATGGCTACTAGGACCTTGAGAAAGACATTATCTGGGTCAGAGAAGAGTTATCTCTCAAAGGGGCAAAATAAAGTATTTACAATTACAAGTTTTCTACAGTAAATGCTCTAAGAAAAAGGAAGTCAGGGGCCTATCTTTAGGAAGAGCCTGTCTAAAGTTTTCAAACTGAGGGGAACTTTAAGGCCATCTTGGTTTCCTCCCCCTCTTCCTTCCTTCCTTCCTTCCTTTTTCTTTTCTTTTTTAAATTGATTTTTTATTTTTATTGTATTTTTCCATTTCCCTTATAGCCCTTTCCCCTCACCATCACATATTGTTGTCCATGTCCATGAGCCCTTTCTCCTGTTTGATCGATCCCTCCGCCCCCTGATCCCCCCACCCCTGCCAACCCAGAGCAGTCAGCCTGCTCTCCATCTATGAGTCTGTCTCTGTTTTGCTTGTTAGTTCAGTTTGTTCATTAGATTCCACATATGAGTGAAATCATATGGTGTTTGTCTTTCTCTGACTGGCTTATTTCACTTAGCATAATGTTCTCCAGGGCCATCCATGCTGTCACAAAGGATAAAATTTTCTTCTTAAACATTCCAATTAAAGAATGGAAAAGGGACCTGAACAGACACTTCTCCAAAGAGGACATACAGATGGCCCATAGATATATGAAAAGATGCTCAACATCACCAATCATCAGAGAAATGCAAATTAAAACCACAGAGAGATATCACCTCACACCAGTCAGAATGGTTATCATCAATAAATCAACCAACAAGTGCTGATGAGGTTGTAGAGAAAGGGAAACACTTTTGCATAGGTGGTGGGAATGCAGATTAGTGCAGCCACTATGGAAAGCACTGTGGAGATACCTCAAAAAGTTAAAAATAGAGCTGTCTTATGACCCAGTGATTCCCTTTTCTTTTTAATTACAAAGGTATCTTTAAATACCCATGATGTGGAAAAGGAAACTTTTTCTAACAAACCAGAGAGGAACGAACACCATGTTAGGTCCTCAGACAGCACTGACTCTTGGACTTGTGTTCTTCCTCACTGCCTGGTAAGATATCTCTTTGCTTCTAGTAGATATGGTCTTAGGGCCCCAGTTTGTGTTCCTGTGGGACCTGTGACCAACAAGGGTGTTAACTCATTATTACTGACATTAACAAATTTGCTTTACACATTAGTTAAGAAAATTCTTAACTACCCTTTTTCTGCTCTTCTTTTCTCATGACCACTAAGCAGCCTTCAGCAATACACAGCTACTCCTTCTGTCTTGAAATATACAAGTGTTTCTAACTGAGTCTGGACAAATTCCCCTCCCTCAGCATCAACAGTCTTTCCATTCTCACCCTTGGAGTAAGAGAGAGCCATTCTCTTTCTTGATAATCACGGTTCATTCTTATGCTGCTGCTGCTGCTGGTAAGTAGTTCTCCTTCAGGCTATGTTTTTCTGGCTGTTTTCCCCTTCAAATGCTGCTGAAGCCTTTCAAGTGCCCCATTATCTCCCACCCTATCTTCTCTGGAAAGAACTTGGCTTCTTTGCCGTCACTGTCTTACCTTGGCTCCTGCTCTTGGGTCTGTGCGCACTGGGCACCCCTTCCTCCTGGAAGCTGGATTCCATCATGCCAGAGCTGGGGCACCTCAGCCGTCAGCATGGTGAGGCTGAGAACTTTAAGACTCTCGGCTCTAGGCTGAATCTCTAGGGCAAGTGCCAGTGCCTTGGTTTATATTTATACTTTCTCATGTTTGTTTCTTCTAAAGACACTCTTGTCATTTCACTCTCCTTTAGAGTCGGAGCTTCTTCCTCGACAGAACCGGATCCTATCCTCTGGGGCTGGACCAGAGCACAAAACCCAGTGACACATTCCTTGCTGTCATCGGAACTGCTTCTCTCCTTGAGCAACTCATAGGGAGCGTGTCTCTGAGGATGAGTTGTTTTTTTTATTCGGAGTTTTCTGCATCATCATGAAAACGTATTCCAGCAGAGAGTCCAGCAACAGCCTTTCAGACAGTACCAGCATGGGTTTGCTTAACACTCAAGGTAAGTGTCCAAGTACGTACATATCCTGAAGTTTTCTTCTGTAGCCAGGCAGAAAGCAGTTATTGCTAATGATGAGATTCACAATAGGGCAGGAAGGAAGCAGGCCCACGTCCGTAAAATTTACTGTTTCTGGCGTGTGCAGTGTTTCTCAGGAGCACAGTGAGCAGAACAAAAGGTTGAGGACACCTGTTCTAATGAGTCAGTTCCTAAAACTTTAGAATCTCACAGAGTGACTTCGTCACTAGATATCACAACTTGTTCTAAGAGTACAGACAATAAATCCTTCAGAACAGAAAAGAGCTTGCGTATTGAGCAAAATTATAATCTAATATTAATAGTGAATGGCAATAAAGGATAACCACCTTATTGAAATTTATTTTGATAAGAGGCCATGAGAAAACAGAGAACACATTTATGTTTGTGTTGCTGACAGAAAGTTCTCCATTTTTAAAAATTTTATATTTAAATAAATATAAATATTGAAATCTCCTACCTGGTTTTGTCCTGGTTTAAATATGTGTCAGGGCTCTCTCTGCAAGTGATGCTCTATTAGTTTTCTATTGTTGCTGTAACAAATTACTATAAACTGAGTGGCTTAAACCAATAGAAACATTAATTTAGCAGGGTCTTTTGGAGGGTCCAGGGGAAAATTGATTTCCTTACTCCAACTTCTATTTTACTCATCACATCTCTTTCTCTGAGTCTAACCCACCACCCTCCCTATTATAAGGACCCTATCATGATTACATTGGGCCCACCAGATCACTCAAAATAATTTCCTGATTTTAAGATCTTTATCTTAATTACACCTACAAAGTCCCTTCACAATGTAAAATAATATATATACAGATTCTGGAGATTAGGACCTGGGTATTTTTATGAGAAGGGAACCTTTTTCTGCCTACAACAGACCTAAGATTCAGCTGAAGCTAGCTAGAATCAACCAGAGATGGAATTTATGGGCTAATGAAACTGAGAAATCCAAAGAAAGGTGCATCTTGAGCAGGAATGCAAAATATCTCATGGATCCAGTTTCTGCCACCTTCTTTTGGTGTTGTCTCCTACTTCATTGTTTTCAGATCAGCCTTGTGTGACAAGATGAAAGCAACAGCAGCTCCACAGCTCCTATCCTTCCATGTTCAAGTCCAATGAGAAAGTGAGCCTTCTTCCCAGATTCCCTGCAAAATCTTGTCACATTTCATTGGCTCTGATTGTGTAGTATAGCCATCTCTGAATCAGCTATCATAACCATAGAAATGTTTTGTATTTCTTCTCCTAAGTTGTCTTGTCTTTAAAAGGAAGATACTACTATTCAGAGTTGGCTCCCCAAATGTGAGAGAGTGCAGCATTAAGGAGCAAATAAGAAATGCCATGACACATCAAGAGAAAGACTGATGAGGAAAAAACTCACACTTTTTGCGTACTTCTTGAAAAAAGGACTCTGCATTTCTGTTTTACACTTGGCCTCTTAAATTACATAGACAGCCCTCATAATATTTATAGAATTTTTGTGACGATTATATAAGTTAATAGAAATAAAACATTGAGAATAGTGTTCGGCATTTTGTAAACACTCAGTAAAAACTAGCTATAATAATTATTATTACCATAAAGCATCCAGGACCTTTTTAAGGCAAACATCTGATTGGAGTTTTCTCAGACCCCAATTATCAGCATGAATTAGGCCGGTTTGTTTTCCTCAGGTAACTTTAAATAAAGGAACCCATTATAAATCTGGGAGAGAAGGTTTGGTCGCAAAAGAAATTGTATTTTTTTTCTTCCCTATCCAACCATCAGGCCAGCTGTTTTAGTTCAGGCTACCAATGGGAAGCTACTTAATGAAGTTGCTTATGGTTTAATGATTTGTGTAGCATAAATTACTTGTCTTAATGTCATTCCTGGGGCATTTTCAAATTGTTTCAGAGAATAAGCAGTAAAAAAGAAAAAAAACTACAATGTGTTTCCGTACTTCCACAACACCTGGTGAGAAATAATCTGCTTCTTCAATTGTCATTCTCTCATTTATTTTATTTTGAATCCTTTCTCAGCAAGACTCTTCAGTGCTTATTTACTTATTGCATATATGCTAAAGATCCCAATAATTGCACATCCAGCACACAATTGATTTTATTCAGAATCCTCACTACACCTCTCAAAGTTCTAGTAATGGGAGAATTAGATTGAGTTTTATTAAGCTTCAGGGAGTGAAGCTTTCTCAAGGAAATAATTTAGCCATTTATAGAAGCACATTGATGATAATTAGGCACAAATACAGTGTGATTATGAAAAGAGTTGGAGGTTAGGTGAGTGCTTTATAGGAATATGGTGAAGTAAGCAGTTGAGCTTTAATATGACAAAATAAATCTGATTACCTCTTTAGGACATAAATCACTCATTTTCCTCATGCTGTATGTTCAGTTCTAGGATTTGTTATGCTTAAAACAAAACATAAATTAGTTTCCTTCTCCACTCATTTTGTGTCAGGCCATTGACTGGGGATGAGCTCTAGAATATAATAAATGCAGTATTTCACATTGTTCTGGTAACTTTGATTATTTTAAAGGGATTTTTTTCAATTAATATGTTGACTATATTATGTGTTCTGATTTGTATTTTGCATATGTTGTTGATTTAAAATTGCTTTTCAGGTTTTCCTCAAGTATGTTTTATTTCTGACTAGGTTTTGAGATGTTTTTCCAGAAATAAATTTCATGTGTTCATCTACCTACTGTGGTAAATATTGCACTGAAGATTGTACTTTATTGAAAACATAAATGAATCTCTATTATAACACTGGTCAGCTAGTTAATCATTCCTGAATGAAGGAAGTAGAATGAACCATACACACACACACACACACACACATTTATTGAAGAAGGTACAAGATACAAGAAACATTGTACATAGGACAATGATGTCTCAGTCTCCTTCAAAGTAGGCATATTGGGACCTGACACAGTTCTCCCAATTGCCATCAGCTGCCCCACTGTATTTTTCTGAATCTTACTTATGGCCTGAAATCTCTTCCTTTTCAAAGGTGATTTCAGTTTTGGGAAAAGCCAGAAGTCTCTAGGCTGTAGCGGGGCTGAGTCACATGGGTTATTTGATGTTTCACCAAAAAGCTCTGCTTGAGGTATGATACATGATCAGGTACATTGTCATGACAAAGCTGCCAATCATCAGTTACCTGTAGCTGTGACCTTCTAAATCATCTGAATGGTTTCTGTGGAAAAATGTTCAAGCTTAATGCAAAATTTCATGCAGGTTCGTTGCTGTACTTACTCAGTCATTTTGGATGCGAGGACCATGCAGTACCCACATTCACTCAGTGGTGTCTACTGCCCTCCCTGACTAGTACAAGTGAAGTTGTCATTGTTTATTGTTCACATATATGCGTTCCAGTCCACCCTCCTTGGCTGATGGGTTACACTGATGTCCCGCAAACCATTCTTGTTATGTTAACTTTTTCCAGACAGACCTCGGTGTGTGTGTGTATGCATGTGTGTGTGTGTGTGTGTGTGTGTGTGTGCCTGGCATATGCCATTAAATTAGAACTCATTAGTTTCTTGAATGTCTCCAATATTTTTAAACAATAGGATTTTCAGATTCTCTGACAAGTTATGAGTTCTACCTCTTACAAAATAAAAACATTAAAAGTCTCTCATTTTATCCTTTAAAAAATAGATTACTAAGTACCATGAATACTTTATAAAGAAGTTTAAGACTCCTCGGAGAAAAGTTCTTTCCTGATATTTTTTCTTAAAGCTCAGCCTAATGTCCAAAAGATCTGTTTTCAAAAATGTAACTTTTTGTTGTTGCTTCTTTTGACAGTACAGCAAAGTAATCAAGCACATATACTTCTGGGGCCGGGCTGACCAGACTCATATTTTGATTCTGATTATATTAGCTGTGAAAGAGGGCAAGTTATTTAATCTCTCTGTCTCAGTCTCCCTCTCTGTCAAGTGAAAATAATCATAATAATTGCATATATATATATATATATATATATATGTATGTATTTGTATTAATGAAATCGGTGAGACAGTGCCAACAGTACAGCCCTGGTAATTACTGGAGTGTGTTGAGTTCAGAACTCTACTTTCTGGGTACAGAAAATAAAAATATGTTACAAAGTCAGTTCATGATTTTATAGAAGCTAAAATGTAGAGTGAGTGAAAGTCATAAGAAATACCTTATGCTATATTCTAAAAATACTTGAGATTATTGGGAAAAATCTGTGACACAATCATTTAACTTCTTTGGGTATGTGTGGATCATGGACCAATCATTTCACCATTTGTCTTTGGATTAAAAGAAATGTGTGTGTGTGTGTGTGTGTGTGTGTGTGTGTGTGTGTGTGTGTGTTTCTCTCCAAGGCTAGAAGGAAGGAGAGGAAATGTTCTTAATGGTGCCTGAAAAGCCCTTTCTGAACAGCTTTTCCAGTTTAATCACTATTTCTTCCTGTCAATTGCCTTACCTTTCCAATCCAGATTACTGCGGGCAGGAGATGTCCGTGGGATCTTTAGCTCTCCTGACTGTGCAATAGAAAGGGCTTTTGAGGTGCATGTTTGGGCATTAGGTCAGGGGCTTTGTGGGTTAAGTGATCTCTGTTAACGAGCAGGTGCTTTGCTGAGGGGATCTCTTTGCTAAGACTAAATATGGGTATTGGTAGTTCCTGTCCTTTCTCAGTTCTTCTGATAGGACCAGGCTACCAAAGGTTTGCCCAAAACTGAAGGGTAGAGGGGATTCTCCGTGCTAAAGCTATGGCAAGGCCCCACATTAGTTTTACTTCTGTTTCTTTGGTTCATCAATGCAAATTTGATAATTTTTCCTCTTTAGCTGTTGGCTAATGAAAATCTGTTTCTCCTCTTTGTCAACTTCTAAGAAACCACTTAAGTTTTTCTCTGAAATGGAAAAGTATTTGATGATGCTGTATGAAACTTGTCCATCTTCCTCTCCTCTTACACACGTAGAACATGAGTTATTCTCAGTTATAGTTCACACATCTCATATTCCATTCTTCTAGCCACATGACAGTTCTCAGTGGAATACAAACATGAAAAATAATGTATTTCCCTTCCAAATTCACATTGGTTTCATCAGTCATGTTCTTACTAAACTGATTTCTGAAATTTTTTTCTTCTACCTTCATTTAGCTTCTTGCTAGACCTATTGATGAAGCCAAAAAAATTCATGGCTCTCTTTTTAAAACTCACTGTGATTTATATGAATTCCATTTTCATTTCCTTCCCTTTTGTACTTGGTTATTGCCCTTGAGATAGTGTATAACTTCCAATTTTTTTCTTTCTCTCATATGGAGTCTTCTTAACTTTATTAACATTATTATCATTATCATCATCATCATCATTATTACTACTACTATTAACTTAGTACTTTCTGCTTCCTTGGGCTGTTTATTTTTATTCCTATCTTTTGCCCTTTTACCACTGGTAACTCTACTTTTGGCTTTCTTTCTCTTTTATTTTTATCTTTGACTCTCTTTAGCATTTCCCCTGAAATATCTTAATGACCAAGATGGTGGCAGGTATAAGATAAATAACTAGATAACCAGATTAGTCTTCCTTCCCACTTGTAAAGTGTGTTTTAGTTTATTTTTAATTATAAAACACAGTAGACCGCTGTAAAATATTCAGGAAATATTAAAAAGCATAAAAATATAAATATCAGTATTCTATCTATCAGCTAGAAATGATCTATTGAATTCTTTATATAGTCTTCATATAATGTCATTTCATTCAACTTTGTTTTGTTATTACATTGATGAGATGTTGTAGGAACTTAACTCTTGTTTTTATCATTTTATGGTAAATTTGGTTTCCATATACAACGTTTTACTTAACATCACAGCACCTATGATGATGTTGTGAAGGAAGGGAATCTTTTCCTTCTTTCTCCTTTTAGTTCTGGCTGGCTTAAGTGTTAAACTGACATGTGAGAGAATAGCAAGAGAAAATAAGCAACTTTATTTATATGTGAACATAGGTGGCTTCCATAAGAATATGGGGCCTGATGACAAATCTGGCGGTTAAGATTTATGTGCCATCCTGAGCTAACGAGAAAGGAGAGTTGTAGTTTGGACGTCAAAGGGGTGGAAGGCAATTCACGCAGAGGCGGAAAATAAATGTTTGCTGAACCATCTCTAACAGTGGGACACAGAGAGGACTTTCATCAAAGGAGCCTTGCTAGGTTCCTCCCTGTTACACCTCGTTCATATTAAGCTGTAGCTGCGGACGATGATGGTGGTGGTTCCCTTGCTGGAGCAGATCCTCTATGTGAGTTTTGTAAACAATTAGGGTGAAGTTCAAAGGTTCTTCCTGAGGCTTTTGTTTCTTAAAAATAACCAGCTTAAAATGTCCATATCCGCCAAAAGGCATATTTTGTGGTGGCAAACTCTGCTCCTCCTTAACGTTAAGATTTAGTGTGCTAGATAACTGGAATTGACAAACAGTAAGCACTTAATGAATTCTTACTGTTAATATTATTGTTCATATTAAACAGTAAAAATAAAATTTGATTCTAACAAATTTTATAACATTTTAATATATTAAACAAACAAAAACGGTAGATAATCTTTATTTTCATGATACATCTTTTGCTAATAATGATCAGACAGTGTAATCACAAAGCTCATTATTTTTATAGAAAGAAAACCCTGTGTTATTATTTTTACATGTTCAGTACATCTGGGATTTTTCAGTAGTAATAATGATTATGCTTGATCATTCAAACTAATGTCTGGCTGTTATTATGCTAATGCCAAAAATTTGCAAGTACTCTGGCCAAATAAAGTAATTATTATTATTTCTAACTTCAATAACTTTTATAAATTAAGGCAGTATGAATTTATCCTTTAGTGGCAATGTCTCTTTTCTATGCAAAATTCTAACATCAAAGGCTAACATTTTCAGGGCTCAGCTGCCAAGGTTCTTGCCTGATACCTTGGAAATAAACTTTTCTTCTTCTTCTTCTTTTTTTTTTTTTTTGTAAGAAGCCAGATAGTACATATTTTCAGTTTGTGGACCACATTGTCTCTGTCACAACCACCCAACTCTGCTGTTGTAGGGTGAAAGTAGCCATAGACAATACCGGAATGACAGATTTGGTTGTGTTATTACAAAAGCAGGAAGTGAGCCAGGTTTCTTCTGCAAGCTGTAGTTTAGTGACCTGGAGAACGCTAGAGCCACAATTTTATTATAGATACTATTTATTGAGCACTTCTCATGTACCGGGTATTATATTAGGGTGCTTTACTAGATTATAAACTTGAATTTTCATGACATCTCTCTAAGTAGGCATTTTTATCCTCTTTTTCTAATTAAGGAGCAGAAGAACTGAACCTCTGAGAAATTAACTTGCTGCAAGTACACAGCAAGTGGCAAGGCTGGCCTTCTCACCAGCCTTCTAACCGAAGCCTGGACCTTGTACTATGTTCTTAATAAATACTCGAGTCCCTCATCACTAACGTGGCTGCTTGCTGAATCTATTACCACTTCCAAGGAGGCTTAAATGCTTCAGCAATTTAACATTTAAAGGAAAGGATAGGTGTTTTCACTAACATGCAATTTTAGTAGTAGTACCTAGTGAAAGAGTGGGGTTTCTTTCTTGCCTGTCAGAACAGTAGTATGGAAGATGAGACCTAGATTGATAGACAGACTAGTCTCGCTCTTCATATCTTTATAAATGATCTTTGAATGATGAGGATAATTAATAAATTTTCTTTTTAAAAATCATTTTCTGGGTTTTTTTGTACATCAAACTTAAGATACTATCAAAAAAGCTAGAATGAAATGTACCATACCTGGATCCAATTAAAGAATAACATAAAGTATTCATACATTAAAAAAAACTAAATTTAGTTCTCATGAAATTAGCCTTAGGAACTGGTGATCTTCCTGAGATGAGGGAAGGCAGTGGGAAGAATACGGAGTTTCTGCGATCTGTGGGTCTATCACATACTAGCTGCAAGTGCAAGGGCAACTTTCTTAGCTGGCCTGAGTTTCCGTGCCCTTAGGTATAAAATAAGGTTAATAATAATGACCTTACAGGATGAAATGTAAAAAGTATTTTGTTAGTAGAGTTAGTATGCAAATGTTTAGGTAACTCACATGTCCCTAAAATCTTCCAGCTTGCTAGAATTGCCCTGTCCTGTAAAATTTAAAAATAATGGCCCAATCCTTGTCTCATATTCAAAAGGCCACTCACTTCTCTCTTACTGGTGCAAGGGTTTATTTGTTGTTGCCATTTTGATAAGGCTTATGTGTTTTCCTTAGTTACTTTTGACACTCTATTATTTCCCTTTTGTTTTTTAATTTGTTTTATATTGACCATCCCATACCTTTTGTTGCTGTTTCCTTTTCTTTGATCCATATAAAACTAGATGGAAACACAGCCCAAGTTGTATGTATAAAACTTTACTGAAGACACGGGAACCCTGGGTGCATCTCCCACTTTACCTCCCCCTCCCACCTGTCAGCTTTTAAACTCCGCCAGTGCCATTTCAGATATTTTTCTAGGCAGAGCAATTTAGCTTGCTCTTACTGTCTCTTTCCACCCTACGCCCAGGGCTGGCCTTACTTTCTGCTTTTAAAACAGCTGATTTTTTTCTCAACTATGAGATACCTTTCCTAGAGAGGACTTTTCATTCTCCTAGCAGGCAAAAGGGACTCTAGTCACTGACTAATTCTCTCCTCTGCGATTTTATGTTAATGAAGCTTTAGGAGACTACAATTTTTTATTTTTATTATTATATTTTTTATTTGTTTGTAGCTTGTGATTAGTGACAATTTAGGTTAAGTAGGGCCACCATAAAATTTCTGTTAGCTAGGACTTTACCAGTTTGTCCTTTCAAGAGATGTATGCATTTCGTTTTTTAAAACTTTTCCTTGTTAAAGTTTAACACATAAAGAATGGTAAACAAAAGAAAAAATGGACAGTCCTTTGAATTACACTGAAATGAACACCCATATAAGCCTCGCCCACAGCAAGAAATAGACACCGGCCCACATCACATCCACCCGGAAGACAAACAGTGTCCAGCCTTCCAACCCTGCAGGTTTGCCTGCTGCGCGACTTGCTGTAAATGGAATAACACAGCAGGAATTCTTCTGCGTCTGATTACTAGTCCTTACCATTGTTTGTGAGATTCATTTATGTTATTATATATGGCTCTAATTCATCAACTTTAATTGTCATATATAATTTTATTGCATGAACACACCACTACTTCCCTCTCTCTTGTCTATGGATGCATATTTATTTTCAGTGTTTTGGAATAACATTGCTTGTAATAGCATATCTATTGTTTACATGTGTTTGAGAGTGGATAGTCTCAGTCCTGTGTCATGTATTTGTACGACTGTAGTGAATACTGACACGCTTTTTTCTCGCTCATTTCCCCAAGGTTTCCTGGTAAGATCTAAGCTTTGGTGCTCTGCCTTTGTGATTTGGGTTTTATAGCTCTCATGCTCAACACCAGCATTCTATTCTGTCTTCTGCTAGGAATTGACAGTTCTCACTGACACAGCTCAGTTGGGGCAACATTCCATTAAACTGTGATATCCAAAGCGCTTGCCTTGCTAAATGAGCACCTTTAGTTGTTTGAAAGACTCTGTCATTTTACTTTCTAAAGCTTACTTCATAGGAAATGGAGAACAGTTGCCCTCTTGGCTGAATTTGAAATTTTTGCCTCATTGTATATCCTCAGATTATAGAAAATGTGTAAAATGGAACTCAGGCCTTGTACTACATCTTGCTTCCCTGCAGCTAATAAGGGAAAATTCATCCCCTGCATGGTGCATGCAATTGTAAAGGAGGTAGTTAGGGGGAAGGCAACACACTGCTGTAGTCATAACCAAGGCCTGTGATTTAGGGAATCTATATTAGAGGGAACCACAGGGAGTCAATTGCCATCTATCTGCCTCATACACTTTTTAATTATACCACTAACTCTGGCAGGGAGATGTCATCTAAGCCTCTGCTAAGACACATTCTTTATAAAATTAAAATTGTTCTCCTAGGAGGAGGTACATACATACCAAGATGCAGACACAAACATAAGCCCTATTTATTTGAAAGTAAATACTAAAATAAGATGAGTCTGTAGGAGATTATATATATATAATCTCCTCGTTTTTATAATAGCCAAAATTTTTAAATGATCAAGAAGAAAACAAATCTCTATAGAATGTATACATGAAAATTACCTTCCCTGTCTTCTGTGTTTTTTTCATATCAGTTTCAACATGGTAACTGTTTAAAAAAATATTTCAAAGTTGAAAAATACTTAGATGAGATGGGGAAGGTATTGGCTTATATCATTTGGTCAGAGTAGGCCCACTGTTCAGGCAATCGTCAAGGAAGGACTTGAAGGGAGCGGGGGAATGGCCACCGGACTCTCCGTGGGTAACGTTGCATACAGCAGTGTGTAATCTAACTTAGGTTTAAAAGGATCACTGTGGCTGTGTGGGAGGAATGGATTCAAGAAAGCAAGTAGTGGACAGAGGGGGTGAGAGGTTTTCTGATAACCTGGAAAAGCCGTGATTGTGGCTTCGACTGGATCATATAACCGGAAGTAGAGACCACTGAATAAGTGGAAGAGTAAGTGCAGGTGGAGCAGCAAATATCATCATTATGGTTGATAAATACCGCTTGGCTAAACACGCTGTATAGTAACAGCCAAACACATAGGCATCCTAACTCCTGGTGCGCTGGCTAGTCTAGGAAGGGGAACAGCCTCATAGAGGAAAGTCTGATTCTTCATAGAAAATCACTTACCTGGTTTGAGCTGCTGTCTGTCAAGCTCAAGGAGCAGGGGGAGGAGAAAAAGATTGGATCTCAAACACTTTGTGAAAGAATTTATTGGTGAGGCCAAGCATATGTTTGATATTATATACATATTTTTTTCTTGTAGAAATTAAGAGTATGGATGAGGCAGTGAATTGTAACATAACATGAGAGCGGGAGTCTTTCCTTTCATTGTTATATTAAGTAACCCACAAAATTTTTATTTCTAATTTATGTACTTTTGGGCAGTGCTGGCTTAGTTGCTTGGGTCCCTAAGAGAGGAAAATTTTCATTACAGGACATTGCAATGATTCAGTTTAATTGGAAGATGGAGCTTGCCTCCTGAGTTCTCTGAGTTTCTTACTCCGCCTGATGAACAAGTGGAAGGGCGTTAAGTATGATGAGTGGCATATTTGATTGAGCCTGATTATCAGTAGGCAAAAGCAATAATGCCGTGCAATGAAGTCAGGAAACAGTGCATCTTGAGTCTGGGAGCTGTCCCACGGAGACCTTCTAGTTCAGTTTTGTCTTGTGATCCATCGGAGGAGAAAATTGCTGTAAATGCAGACAGAATCACAAACGGCACAGACCCCTCAGGAATGAAAATTTGAGTCACTTTAGGTGGCGGAAGCAGCAAGTTATGTCCCTATAGCCTTTTTCTTTTTTATCCTGGATGAACGATTGTGCAGTTAGAGTAATTATTTCCCAACCATAGTTCTTACCAATGTAATGTGAGTAAAGCGATGTAGTCACTTGCTCGAAAGGAAACCCTGTACCCTGAACTCCCCACTTCCCCCACCCCCGCCAGCCAGAAATGGGAGTGACTGGAGCTTCTTGGAAGCCACATATTGCCAGATGCTCACCTTCAATGAACACTTGGTACTGTTCATAAAGAGAGAGAGGGATTTTTAATATCTTTGAGTCCATGACTTACTGTCAGACATTTTTGTTACAGAAGCCTAACTTTACCTGTACTAATACAACTTTTTAGGCAAAGAACCTGGCACATTTAGGGCAGAAGGAATATGGAAAGGTAGTGGCAGAGGCAAGTCATGCAAAAAGAAATGTCCACATTTTCTTTCTTTATGTATTGTATACGTATTTATACACGTTAGCTAATAATCCTGTTTTTCACCCATTTTCCCAACTCATTTATATAGCATGTATTGGTGCCATTAACTTTATAGTTTGCAAAATGGGACAGAAAATTAAGATGAGAAGGGACAGCAGAAGGAGATATAGTTATCATCCAGAGATTCATACAGACTTAGATTCGGATACAATAGCTGATGTGATTTAAATCTTTCTCCATTCACAACGTAAGTTACACCCTTTCCATCTTCGTGAGATAGCTGAATAATACTAGAAATGATTAATTTCTGTTTTTGTAGTACATGCTATTATTAATATTTTAAAGCATGGATAAAGGGTGTTCGTTGTTGTTGGGCATCCAGGGGGTGAATCCTAATGGAATTTTTTGTCATACTGGCTGACTCTCACATATTTTGAACATGCCTCCTATATTTACTAAATGTATAATCTTTTGCGTTCAAATCCTTCCAATAAAATCCAGAACAGCCAAACATTTTGCCTCCTGGACTTGTGTCTCTCAGATACAAATTTGCGAGCTAACCTCTGGTTTTGTCAAGTAGTAAACAACTCTAAGGAGGATTTTAGTTTAGTTTGTTTTAATTTTTATTTTTGCAGGAGGCATATATATTTGACTCTTGGTAATAACAGTGATTTCCTGCATTCCAGAGTTTCTGGTATGGAAGTGGTTTCAGTGAGGCAGCTGCACGGGGTTTATCCCATTGCCGGGCGAAATGGAGGAAGAGCCATATAATTCTATTAGGACAATTCGGAAGCATGCTTTTGGGGCCATAAATACTATGAGAATGGAAACCAACATAAATTTCCATCCTTGATTAAGCATCATTGGGGCCAGACACATTTTCCTTCCCCCGTTAGGCATTTCTTCTTGTCCCTTTGTTAATTGGTACTGAGAACTCACAAAAATAACGTAGCTACTTGCTACAAGAAATAGTTGCTGAAAGATAAGATAAAACCAACTAAACCAGCACACTCCATTAAGACTAAAAGGTTACCTTTCAAGAACCTCTTTAAGACTCATCTTGCCTCACAGCACCTATCAATCAGAAGTTATTTTGTTACAAGCCAGGACCAATTTTAAGCAATTCCAGTCACTGAAACACCTGCATTAAAAGTATCCGATGAATATCTGCCCCTGACTTTGTCCTTCGGAGATACTGTTAAGAATTTTTCAAGGTCGTCTTTTCCCTTGCTGCTATAGGTCTAATGAATTCTTCTGGTGGCCTTTATGGGAAGTGACTGTTGACAACTGGAAGCCTACTATTAGGCTTGGTTCTCTAGGCCTCCCAACTATTATGTCAACTCCTCACACATCTCAACTACTTTTCTGCTTAATCAGTCAGCTACCTTCTATAAGTTTGAAATGAAAATTCCTGCCTGTTACACTCACAACCTAATGCCTTTCAAATCTCATGAAATCCCATATGATGGATGGCTGAACAAAGATAAGGTATGTCATTTAAAGTGGAATCTTGTGGTAGGGGGCTTTTTAAATTAGCAGTTGTCATCCAGACAGAAATCTGGGACAGATAACTTCAGGCTACCTAAACAGAAAAAAAAAAAGAAGCAAAACAAAACAAATAAGCAAACAAGCAAAACTAAAGGAGAATCCTCTCACCCTCTCAGGGCAGGAGTACATTTCCATTCCCTCTAGTGTTCCTTCCTCTATCTGCCCACCTGCTCTTCACAGCTGAACGTTAAAACTGATGCAAACGCTCTCAAGCATATTTCAATCCTAGCTGAGGGCAAAGGTGGGGGCTTGATTAGAAGACAGCAAGCAGCAAATATAAATAGCAGGAAGAACTTCAGTAGTAACAAGTGCCTATGTATTGAATCTGGCTATTACACTTATCTTCAGTTGCCAATTGGTCGACTTGATAAACAAACTATTTTAGCAGGTAGTAAAGGGCATTTGGGATATTGATGGAAAGGAGAGGACAGTTTGGTAATTGACATCAATTTGCCTTTCCTCACATGGGCAAAGAATGAATCTACAAAGAGTCAGAAGGCTGCTTTTCCTATAATTCACACAGTATTGTGAATTATACCCCCACTTTGAAAATGTAAGGGTGATTAAATGGAGAAAAGCCTCTAAAAATGTGAAAAGAGTCTGTTGCTTGAAAGATAAGGAGTAGACTGAAAAATTAGAACAGTTGAGGCACTCTTTTTATAAATTTAACTGAAAGCTTGGTAAACCCTTTCATCTGTACAACTAGTTCTTTCCTCAGCTCAGGAATGTTTTGTTCTATTTTATCTTTATTAGTCCAGGTCTTTTCTTCATGATACGTCACTTCATATGTTGGCTCCTTTACCTTTCTCCTTCATGATATGATTTCTCTTTTATGGTTTTCATCTCTGTTCCCTGGGAAGAACCCTTCGATAGCTCCTGCGTATTATAAAATCACTTCTGTGACATCAGTTATACCCTTCACTAATCAAAACATTAATTATAATTCTTTGTCTTTTGACTTACCCTGTAATCTTTACCTTATTGATCTCTGTTTCTTTTTCATAGTTGTCCTATTGCATTAGCACTTCAGATGCCCAAGTTAAGTGAGTTTTGGAGAAGGCAAAGCCACCGAGAGTCCTAATAAAGGAAATCATGTCTTCACTGTTTCTTCCCTGAGATTGGAAAAGCCATCTAAACTAGAGGCTCTGGATGTTCTGTGACTGCTAGTTCATGTCCTCTGGTAAGAAAACCCCAGGATGGAATTAGATACGTAAGATATTTAGTAGGGGAAACCTCTGTGAATGAGAAATGGAATCAGTGCTGGAGAAGTTGGAGAAAACTTTCAAAGCGCAATCTCGTGTGGGTATGATCCCACTGTGAGAGAGAGAGGCAGAAGGAAGACTCTCAAACTGCTGTGTATTTCTAAGTGACTTTGGCCAGGGCAATCAGCAGCCTTCAAGCCAAAGTTGTCTGCCAGCGAAGGCCTCCCGTCTCACAAAAATGGACCTGCATTGGTATTCCTTTAGCGCTCAGTCATTAGCTGGGAATAGTTCATGGCTGTGAATGCAGTGCTAATTCAGAAAGGCAGCTGCTGGGGCTTTCAGTCAATTACGCTCACACACAGGAGAGCTGACCAGCACATTTCCATGGCTGCTGCAGAGACTTTGTCCAAGTGCCTTCTTTGTGCAGTGCAGCACCAGTGACAAGATGTCATCCCCCTGCAGGCTTTCTATCTGGCATAGTTGAGAGTGAATCTAGGCAGTTCCACTCCTTTCAAATACTGTTTATTGTCCCTAGCAAAGTGGAGGCCCAAGGAGGGCTGTGCCTGTGACTTGGGGCTGCTTTGTCTTCCTACTTCACAATGCTGCATCCTTCAGTGACAGTCTCTCATGACTTTCAAGAAGGAAGATTAGAGTAGCAGCTGCGAGCTTCTGATTTCCATCAGAGTAGACCCGGGTCTAAACCAACTCTGCCATGTGCTAGATACTGTGACCTTGGTCAAGTTATCTCACCTCTCTGCCTTTCATGACCCCTGTGTCTAAAAGCCCCACAAAGCTTCTCAGAGTTCAGAGAATTAAATGAAATAATGAATGTATTAGCACTTTGCACGGAGTAAGCATTCAGTAAGTACTATCTGTTATTATTTCCTAATGTGGCTACTTTCCTCAGGATGCAGGGTCCCAAACTTGTCTTCGTTTCATCCTTTCCACGTTTTCTCATGTACTGTATCTATTACAAGTTCCACCTTGTAGAAGAAGCTGCTTCATGTCATTTATATTTCACAAAAGAACAGGGGACTTGGACCTGGGCGTGTCAGGTAGCAAAGTCCATACTTTGAAAGAACATTCTCTTTATCAGCCCTATCGTCTTTGTTATGTAGATAGTCTTATTTCTTTTTTCCCTGACCACTGCAGTGCCTGTGCCCTTTCTCCCCTCCCCTGCCACATCCTTGCTCTGTTAGTAACACCAGTGGAAAATTGGAGTGAGGGCTTTTATATACCTGCCCTCATCTTATGCATGAATGCCCAAAGTTTTTCTTTTAATTTATTTTTTATTTAAGTATAGTCGGTATACAATCACATTGGTTAGATTAGCCTCAGTGTACAATATGGTAATTTGACAGTTTTGTGCTTTGCACTGTGATCACCCCACTAATTCTAGTAACTGTTCGTCACCATGTAAACTTATCACAATATTATTGACTATTTTCCCTTTCCCCTTTTCACCCATTCTCCCACCCCCACTCTTCTGGTAACCATCCTTTTAGTCTCTGTTTCTATCAGACTGTCTTTGCCTTCTTTGCTTGCTTTGTTTTTGGATTCTACATACAAGTGAAACTATATGGCATTTGTCTTTCTTGACCTGACTTTTTCACTTAGCATAATACCTTCTAGATCAGGGATGTCCAACCTTTTGGCATCCCTGGGCCACACTGAAAGAAGAGTGGTCTTGGGCCATACATTAAGCACTAACGAAAACAAAAAAATCTCATAGTGTTTTAAGTAAATTTATGATTTTGTGTTGGGCCACATTCACAGCCATCCTGGGCCGTATGCAGCCAGCAGGCCATGGGTTGGATACTCCTGCTCTAGATCCACCAATGTTGTTGCAAGTAGCAAAATTTCTTTCTTTTTTATTGCTGCGTAATATGCCACTGTGTGTGGGGCATATGTGTGTGTTTGTGCACATATAAACATCTTCTTTACTCATTCCTCTGTCAGTGGATACCTAAGTCTCTTCCATATCTTGGCTACTGTAAATAATACTGCACTGAACATGAGGGTGCATATATATGTGAAATAATGAATAATATATATATTCCTGGACTCGTTTTATTTATGAATGCCCAAAGTTTTTAAGAAACAGAATATGTAAGTATCTGAGTCTCAAATAACTATTTCAAGGCATTTTCTTGAGATTTATTCAATATCCACAGCAATATTGCCATTTTCAGTTACAAGTTTTACAATCTGTTTTCACAGCTGTAGTTTGCTAAGGCGTCTAGGACTGGGCTGGTCTAACATGAATAACATCCTAGATTACCAACTTCTTGATGTAAAAAATATGTAAATTATTATTTCTCAAGGAGGTTCTATTGACATTTTTGACAGTACAATTCATTTTGTGTAACTGCAGAATGTTGCAAGATAATTAACATCCTCTATTCCCACTTACTAAAAGCAAACAGCCTGGCTGGCTGGCTCTCTCAGTTGGTTCGAGTGTCGTCCTGTACACAAAAAGGTTGCAGGTTTGACCCTCTGGTCGCAGCACATTTAGGAGGCAACCAATTGATGTTTCTCTCTCACTCTCTCTCTCTGAAATCAAAAAACATATCCTCACGTGAGGACTTAAAATAAAACAAAAGCAAACTGTACTCGCTCCACCCCACCCCTCAAGTTAAGATCTCCATATATTTCCAAAGCCCACGTGGGTGGGTGGTCTCTGATTCCTGGTTAATCAATCCTTAATGTTAGGCAAAGGTCTTGAGTGGTGTCACCAGTTTTTAGAAGACAATCATATTATATTTGGAACAGAGCTAGATATTTCGGAATATCAAATAAATTTTGAAGGCGGTCTTTTGATAGAAGGAAATTGAAAGCAATATTGTCAAATATTAAGAGTCTGATTTATTGGTAAAACTCAACAATGCCTCCCTGTCAAAGGATCTTTGGGTGAAATCTGGACAGAAGGGAAAAATTCTAGGGCAGGTTTGTTAGGAAAAATATGATTTTACATGATTTCAGTAGTGTACTGACTATGATCTGAGTCTGTTAAACTTTCCATAATCATATTATCAGCTTCTATCTAGTTAAGATATGAATATGTTTCAGATGATGACAATGGTTTTTTTTAGAACCTAGACAGCTCATTTTGGAGGACCAGTGTTTCGCCATAAAGACTTTAAATTCCCTGAACTTCGGGTGCTATTTAAAAGGAAATGTTCTGTAATAAATATTTGAAACTTAAGGGATTTGTGAACTTTAAATTCATCATCGTTCCCTCTCTTTGTCTGAGTGCCTGTTGGAGAATTCTCCTTGAGGAAAGGAAAAAAAATAATAAAATTGGAAAACATTCATGTTTATCATTCAGATTTACTTGGAGCCAAGTAGGAAAAGTTTTAACGTTAAAGAACTTTCTACCAAGTTTTTATGAGCAAGTGAAACAAGGATATGAAATTGAGTTGTAACCTTAACTATAAAGTTGACTATTGCTAATGCTATTATACTGGGATTCTGTTATATCAGTTGTTTTATTTCCACATTCTCTACTGTATTTTAAAACCTACCTTTTCTCCTTGTGCTTATCTCTTCAACGTAAATAGTTTCAGAATATTCTAGCTGTTAATTGCAAAAGTTTATTTAAAAAAATCTTCCTCTCCCAAGATGATTTGATAAAATTAGTTCCATTATCATTATGTTTGCTCATTTAAAAAAATGTTGGAATGCTTGATGGTGGCACTAGATAGGTATCACTTTAATATCTTCCCTTCTTAGTTCCTTGGCAGCATTTCAATTGTATAGGCTACTTACTTGAGAAATGTTATACTTCCTGGAAAATTTAAATTGTATTTCAGTCCTAATCCATTGATGAAGGCCACCTGGAAATCATGCTCATTTCACGCTGAGTGGGATGGCTGGGCTTCTGCTGTCGTTATTGAAAGAGAAAGAGGCCAATGCTATGAGACTGTTCTTGAACAAAACAGGCTAAACAGATGACAGTGTTTTGCTCATTTCTTTAATTCCTCTTTCTCTTTGATTTTATTCAAATAGAGATGCTTTTGGCTTTCTAAATGTTATGGTAATTTTCATTGTAGTATCAGATTGTTGGGTTTAAGCTAAAAGATTGAAACAGCTTATAGTATAACTTTTGCCTAAAATAGCTCCTACTGAAAAAGATGATAATATTTTCTTTTTGGTTTTTATTATTTTACTCTTTAGGAAAAAATATTTCCTAGTTTTAATGATGTTATATTAAAAGGACAATAGTTACAATAGGTTTGTTGAATTAAACCAGTCAGATCAGAAAAATCATCTCTTTTATTTAAAGTAATACAATTATAAATGTATGCTACTTGAATGTTTTCATCCCTTTAGAAGGGCAACATTTTGAGTGTTGTGAAAAAGAAATACTTAAATATGTATTTGTAAAAAAAATCAATGAAAACATATGCTGAAGTTTATTCTTCTGGGGTCTAATTATAGTTAAACATGTTCAACAGAAAAAAATAAAAGTTCATATCTTTATGAATATTTCAGAAAAGAAATACATATGCCAATGTAATGTTGCAAGGCTATAGGGCTTGCAATAACAAAATCTTACTGTATGTTACAAGTTGAGTGACAAAGAGCTTAGAATTTTTCAAGGGCAAAAATTTAACCAACTTAATGTAAATAGGAAAGAAGAAAAGTTAGATCTCTTTATTCAGAACTACCTGAATCTCAGCATTAAGACTCTTATCAGAACTGGGAAATTAGTAAACTTTTGATCTAATTAGAATGAGAAGGCGTTAAACAATCCCCTTGGAATTTCATTACAAAATCTTGGAATTTCATTATTTCAACCATGGTATAACAAGGTGTGTAACTCTAAGAAGCAACTCAGTAGTCAATTGTTTGGTTAAAAATATAGACTCACAAACTGGCGTGAATATGTACTTGTTTTATATTCAGATTTGAATTACGCTTTTTTCAATATTCATTTAAAACAACATCTTTTAATTTAATATTTACCTTATTATATAGTGGTTCATGCTAGTGGTGTGTCTACCAAACTTCTCACGATTCTATTTAAATCACAATTTAAATAATACAGAATAACAATAGCTAACATTTATCAAGTATCTACTATGTGCCAGGGAATATTTTAGGTATTTAATGAGTTTTAAATTACTGAGATAAGTATGCTTATTATCTCTATGAGATAGACATTACTAGTATCCTTATTTTGTTAATTTTTTATCATGTACAAATGAGAAAGCTAAGGCATATGAAAGTCAAGTAACTTTTTTGAGGTCACACAGGAATGTCAGAATCTGAGTTTAAGTTTAAAGCTACACTCTTAACCACCATGATATTGTGTCTTTCTAAGAAAAGGAAAGAGGACCAAAATCATGCTGACAGTTAAGTGGGGGACTATCAATCGATTAGATAATTCTGATAAGAAAACAAAAACTGGATACAGTTTTAATGTCAGAAAAAACAAAATAAAGGAAACAGTGGCTGAGAAGATACACAGGGGACAACAGTGGCACAGACAGAAGCTGTGTCTCCAAGAAGTTCCTAGCTTCACGTTATTTGAAAGTGATAGATTCAGTTGTTAGTGAGGCCCTATTCTATTCCTCTGGAATTATTTTCACAGAAAGAAAGAATGGCTGTCAGAATTAAGATTTAATCCCAGGTTAATACCAAGCCTGTTATTTATAAGGAATTTAATGATTTATCTGTGAATGGCAAGGACTTTAGGTTTGGGCATCAGCACAACAGATTAAATTTCTCCTTACTTTTGGCCAGCTTAATTCTTTCCAATGATGACCTGTAAATAAACTACATATGACCTGCACAATCAGTATATTTGGAAACCTCCATATGACATCTTTAACCAGCATACACAGAAGCTCCCATATGATATTGCCAACCAGGAAACATATCCTTATAACGTATCCAAGCAGTGCACCATGTGACATGTTCAAAGAATGTAGAAGGTGCACAGAACCTGCAATATAACAAGCCCAAACAGTGTACAGAGAACCCTACTGCATGACATACTCAACTAATGTACACAGACAACTCTAAATGACATACCCAGAAGATATACATTGCACCTCCTATGTGACATGCCCAATCAATGGACATGAAAATTGAGATGGGTCCTTGGGATCTTAAAAAGATGGTTGGAAAGAATCCTTACATATGGAAAAAGAAATCTTTCCAGAATTTAATCAATCTAGGCCTTCATTCACAGATAGCCAATGAGCAGTAACAACTCAAGGAAAAGAAAATGCAGAAGGGAAGAGCCCAAGATAAGCAAGCACAATGCAGACCCCAGAGAAATGGGTAAGTTGCACATTAGGAGATATTTAAAAATACCTATTATCTTCAGAGCTATGCAAGAAGATATGACATTTAAAAAAACCCAAAAACTATGGATGCTAGATGAATTGGGACAATATGAGAACAAAAGAAAATTCTTAGAAATTAAAAATATATGATTATTGCCCTGGTCAGTTGGCTCAGTTGGTTGGAGCATGTCCCATACACCAAAAGGTTGTGGGTTTGATCCCTGGTCAGGGCACATACATAGGTTGCATGTACGGGAGGCAAGCAAACGATGTTTCTCTCTCACATCAATATTTCTCTCTCTCTGTCTCCCTTCCTCTCTCTCTCTCTCTCTCTCTCTCCCCCTTCCTTTCTCTCTAATTACAATAAACATATCCTCAATGAGGATTTATATATATATACATGTATATATATATATGATTATCAAACGAAGAAAAATCAACAGAACACTAAACGAATCCAGTAAAATTTTTTAAAATCTTCCAGAAAGAAAAAAAAAAGACAGCTATTTATTTAAACAACACTGCTTCAATCATAACAGTAGAATGAATTGTCTTCGAAGTTTTTCAAGAAAAGTATTTTGAACTAGCATTATATATCCAGTCCAAGTAACAATTAATTATGAAGAAAAATAAAGACATTTTCTGCATAAAAGATCTCAGAATGCTTATTTTCTCTGAACGTTTTACTGAAAAAAATAATTGAGAATATATCCCTGAAATGTTAAAATGAAACCCAAGAAAGAAGAACAATAAGATATAAGTTCAAGAGGAGGGCAATGAAAAGGAAACTTTGAAGGTAACATGCGCAATAGGCTTAGATAGCAAATAGTAAAAACAAAAAGTGAAATTGTATTTACTTTAACAAATTCTATGATTCAAACTAGATGAACTTAGTGATAAGGTAAAGGCACAATATTTTGTGTTGTTGTTTTTTTAAGTAGGAAAAAATAAACAAGGTTTTGTAGCTTCAGGAAACCCTAAAAGTTGAGTAATTGGTTGTCAAATTGTGGGAAAAAAATGTAAATTTTATCAATCTTATAGTATAACCTTATGGCAGAGCTAACAGAAAATGGGAAGTGGAGGCGAGAGAGAAAGAAGTTTGGAAAATGTGGATCTACTAATTTTCTGATTTTTTTATGGTGGGGAAAGAAGACATACTTTCTAAAGTTGATGGTTCAATAAAAATATATTGAATTATATCACCTAATATCCTAAAGATAGAAAGTGAACCCTGGCTGGTGTAGCTCAGTGGATTAATCTCCAGCCTGCGAACTCAAGCTTCACTGGTTCGATTCCCAGTCAGGGCACATGCCTGGGTTGCAGGCCAGGTCCCCAGCTGGGGGCGTACAAGGGACAACCACAGGTTGACGTTTCTCTCTCTCTCTTTCTCCCTCCCTTCCCCTCTCTCTAAAAATAAATAAATAAAATCTTAAAAAAAATAAAGATAGAAGGTGATCTAAACATAATAATAGAACTGGCCAAGACTGATGGAGCACAGAGAGGAGAGGTATCAATAATGTGGATAAGCTAGGTTTTTGTATTTCAAAACAAGGAGTCAATAGATATTATTAGCTATGGATTAACCCAAAATATATAAGTGAAAATATATTATATGGAGGAAAACAGTTGAAGAAGTTTACCTCCAGGAAATGAAAATTAGGAACATAAGAATTTTGTACTTTTCTGTGTGGTTTGGAGTATATATATATATATTTCATGTATTTCTTACTGTGAAAGTCAGTGTCCTGTCATGAAGTGAAGGCATATTCAAACAAAATAATCTAGGATGCATATAACCAAGAGACTATTTACAATACTTTTTGTTCCTCCATTCCTACCAATAGCAGAATTGTTGTACACTGACTTATTAATAGTAGAGAGACACTATACCTCCTAACTCTAAAGGAGGAGGAGAGGTAGTGGTCACCCTAATGGGAAAGCTTAGCTGTAAAGCTAAAGCACCCTGAGAGGAGGGTGGCCTGTGGGAGAGAACTGCGGCCCATCCCTGGTGATGTGGAAGAGGGCAAAAACACCAGGGGGGTGAATACCCTGAGTCCATTCTCCTTCACTCTTGATACCTTGTAGGTTTCTCCCACTGGTAACTGATCAGAAGCCAGAGGTCAAGGAGCTCTTTGATGTAGTCCATGTAGATTTCTCCATGCCATCCATGTAGAACAAGATTTAAAAGGGTGAAAATATATCTAGAGGGGAAAGTGAAGATATATGGCACATTTATATTAATAAAATGTGGATGTCATTAATTTGTCACATTTGTACAGAAAAATTGTCTTACGTGAAGATATTCCATTTATCATAGTCAACTACTGGTGGTGTTTTATGATTGCTATAGCTTAATTATCTGGCAATTCGAGGATCTGAGTGAAAGCACTTTTTTTTGAGATGTTCAGGAAACACTTATGGAGGAATGAACAAGTAATGTATTTGGAAGGTGAGGCAGACCTAAAGAGTATGTTACTTTAAGCCCAAAACAAGCTTAATCTTGTGGGGAAACTCTGGGAAATGTGTAAAATACATGTATTAGAATCACTGCAAGGGTGAAGGAGATAGAATACTTAGCTCCCTGAGAGCCACTGGTTGTGATCTATCCCTGAAGTCAAAAGAGCCTTTCTAAGATGCAGCATCTCCTGGCAGTGAGATGTAGCGCCTGGCCATTGGGAGTTGGCCAGGAGCACAGGGAATCTGAAGGATACAGACAGGGTACTGCTGGTGTCTGCAGCTCCTGGCTGATGTGACTCAAGTACACAAACACCAGTTACAGAGTTAAACATGTACTGCCTGGGACTTAAAACCTGCTTTGGAGGGTATAGGTAAGGAAGGAATTCTTAAAAATCCCATCTGTTTGTACTGACCGCAAGCATCATTAAGTCTGTTATTATATCAGACAATAAGGGGAAAAATTGTAATTATTTGGATCACGTTTCTTTTTAATGTATTTGACAGTCTGCAATTTTAAAAATAAACACACTCAAATGCATCATTTGCCATTATTTTGACACAGTGGAGTTAAGCAATCTCCTTACCAGTGTGGCTGTGTGAACCTGATTGTATGAAAAACTCAGAATAAATGTTTTCTTCTTCTTCTTAGGTGGTTTTAAAATTAAGAAAACAATTTATGACATGTACATACCACAAAAAAAGGAAGTTTTCTTGCAATCTCCATGTATAAATCCGAATTGATGAAAATGTGCCCCTGATTAGGAAATGTATGGCTCCGCAGTGTTTTTATGTTTGTTTCTTTTAAATGCAGGCCCATGAATGCCTCCCCATGTGAAATTGTACAGTTGAGTGTAGCACCCGAGCGGGACTTCTCCACGCTGAGCACAGTCCCAGGTGGGGCTCTGCAACATCCTTCTCACTCACTTTCTCACCTCTGTGCAGGTAAATGTGTGACACAACATACAGAAAGAAAGAATTTGCCCAATTTTTTTTTATAGGAGACAGCATAGAACTTAAGTCCAAGCCCAACAATAATAATAAAACCACAATAGCTGAATAATCCATCTGTGTCTATAACTGAATAATCTATCAAAATATAAAATGTGTAGCAATAAACAATTAATGAGGCAAAACCATAATACTTTATGAAACTACAACACTTTACTGAGAGATATAAAATAAGAATTGTGTAAATGGAGAGACAATTTTTGTATTTCTATAGGATTACTCACTATAGAGAGCTATTAGTCCCTCTCATGTGACATATTTTGTTATAAACAGCAGATTAATTTTAGGGAATTTACCCCAAGTCACTATAAGAAAATTTATATTTCTAAATGCATGAGAATTATCAGAAAATATTTGAAAAAAGAATTAAACTGGGTAGAGATTAGTTTTATAAGATATCAAAATATGCTATAAAACCACAATCAATGTACATGTATGCTATTCATGCTCAAATAAATAGGTAAATCAGTGAATCTGAATTGCCAATAAAAATACAGAAAAAGCCCTGGCTGGCGTGGCTCAGTGGACTGAGTTCTGGCCTGTGAACCAAAGGGTCACTGGTTCAATTCCCTGTCAGGGCACAAGACCTGCAGACCAGGTCCCTGGTAGGAGGCATGCAAGAGGCAACAACACATTGATGTTTCTCTCCATCTCTTTCTCCCTCCATTCCCCTCTGTGTAAAAATAAATAAATAAAACCTTTTAAAAAATGCAGAAAACACATTCACATCTGTATAAAGTAGATGGCATTTAAAATTAGTGGTTAAAATGAATTATTCAATAAATGGTGACAAGATTGTTGGTGTGATATTTTTGGGAGCAATCACGATTAGATCCTATTTTTTCTATTCTAAATATGTTTGAAATTTAATATATATATTTAAATATATAATAAAAACAAATGTACGCAAATATATTCAGGTGAATAATGAAAGATTCTTAGATTTTAACCTGTAAAAAGAAAGATTAATAGGTTTTCCTACATTAAAATACAAATTTCCACATGGGAACAGATGAAACGTGGAAAGTAAAACAAGGCATATCACAATACTGAAAAAAGTATTTGCTTCATATTTGATAATCAGAAGATTCATATTTTATTCTAATAGTTATAATAATTTCTCTCCTAACCCCTCCCATTTCCTTGGAGAGGACTTCTCTCACCAGCATGCTATGGAGCTCTGGTGTGTCATGATGGATGTACTGGTAGCCTGGTATATTGATCAGCCAAGGCACTGGGCTGGGTTTTGAGTAGCTGGTCATAAGGGGTCTCAGAATTTATCCCAGCCTGCCATGAATATGGTGATTTCTATGCATGGCATGATGTGAAAAAATTGTGGAACACTGTAGGATTAGAGAAAACTGTCTGCTAATATCCTGGGGAGGATAACTTTAAGAAACATATGATCTCAAATTGAAAAATAAATAAATAAATGAAAAAATATACCGCGTTCATGAATTGGAAGTATTAATATTATTAAAATATCCATATTACCCAAAGTGATCTACAGATTCAATGAAATCCCTATCAAAATTACAATGGCCTTCTTCACATATATTAAAAAAGACACTAAAATTCACATTGACCCCAAAAAAGACCACGAATAGTGAAAGCAGCTTTTAGCAAAGAAAATAAAGCTAGAAGCATAACACTAACTGAATTCAAAATATACCATAAAGCTATAGTAACCAAAGATGCATGATACAAAAAACAGACTTAAATACCAATGCGACAGAATAGAGCCTAGAAATAAATCTATGCACATTTATGGTAAATTGACCTTTGACAGATGAGCTAAGAATACACAATGGGGAAGGGACAGTCTCTGGGAAAACTGGTTATCTATATGCAGAGGAGTGAAACTGGACCCTTATCTCGCTCCACAAAAATCTACTCCAAATGGATTAAAGACTTAAATGTAAGACATGAAAGCATAAAACTCCTAGAAGAACACATAGATAAAAAGCTCCTTGACATTTATCTTGGCAATAATTTTTTTAAAATATGACCCCAAAAGCACAGCCAACAAAAACAAAAGTGGGCAAATGAGGTTTTATCAAACTAAAAAGCTTCTGCAAAGCAAACAATCAACATATTAAAGGGACAACCTATGGAACAGGAGGAAATACTTACAAATCATGTGTCTGGTAAAAGATTAATATATAAAATTCATAAAGAACTCAACTCCATAAAGAAAGCAAATGGCCTGAATAAAAAAAAATGCATTGGAATAGAAAATAAACATTTCTCAATAGAAAATATTCAAATATCCAAGACATAAATAAAAAGCTGCTCAACATTGCTAATGCTCAGGGAATCACAAATCAAAATCACAACGCTGTATCATTTCATACTGGCTAGGATGGTTATTATCAAAAAGAGGTAATGGCAAGGATATGAAAAAACGAAGTCTTTGTATTCTCTTGGTAGGAATTCAAGTTAGTGTAGCCATTATGGAAAACAGTATGGGGGAGTGGGGTTCCTCAAAAATTTTTAAAAATACACTACCATATGGTCTAGTAATTCCACTTCTGGTTACATATCCAAAGGAAACAAAATTATTATCTTGAAGTGATAACTATACTCTCATGTTCCTTTTAGCATTATTCACAATGGCTAATATATGGAATAAAAGTCAGTGCTTTTTGATGGGTGAATGAATAAAAGAACGTAATATGTTTATTGATCCAGGCCACCACCTGTTTGAAATAAATGTTTCCTGGAAACGACTATATCCACTTGTTTCTGTATTATCTTCAACTGCTTTTGTGCTACAATGACAGAGTTAAGTTGTTGAGACAGAGGTTGTATGGACTGAAAAGCCTAAACTATTTACCAACTGACCCTTTGCAGAATGTGTTTGTCAATCTCTTATGTAAACCAAAATGTTCCAACTATCTATGGTGATTCTATTTCAGAAAATGGACATTTTTTTTTGCTTATATTTATGAGGTAATTTTATATGTGGATGATTCCTTGGGTTCCAAATGGAGAAAATTAACTAGCTAAGTTCCATACATTTAAAGTTGAAAAGCCTGAGCTAAAATTTAATTTTAATAAAGCAAAAAATTCCTACTTGGTTTTACGTATATATTAATGGACAGTGGAAATGTATCTTGCAGTCGTACAACTAAACGGGTCATGTAAACATTGACAAGAAGAAAAAAATATAGCTCCTGCTGTGTGTATTTAATATGAGTAGTATTTGCAAATAATTCATGGGAACTTAGAGGCTCTGAGGAGCAGAAGATATGTCATCTCAGGTCTACTTAAAATATTCTCATTTTTAGATTGTCCTAATGCTTGCGGTAGGCAGATGCCTCTGAAGTCCAAGTGTGTTTGGGATTACTGTCTATAGAAGCTTTCTTTTTGAAGAGATTAGGATCCTACCCAGAAACCAAAAGATGTGAGATGGCACCTTGAGAAGTTTTCTATTATTGCAATGCCTGGCAAGGAAAAAAAAGAGAGACTAGCCAAAGATAGCATCTGGTTGATTTGGACTAGATAATGCTCATTAGTTACATCAATTGCTCTTTTTCCAAATCCTTTCTAAGTGCTCTTACAGTCTTTCCTTAAATTGCTAAGGGAGGCTCTCCATTGGGAAAGAAGATGGACTGACAGACTGATATTCCACATGGTTATTCTATTTCTTATTATGAGCGAAGGTAGTCAGATTCTGACAGTTTCATATGAGTTTTGATATAGAAATTAATTTTTCTCAGGGTATTGATTTCCAGAATCGAGGAGGGTAAGGTCAAGTCCTGGATCTGGAGTTAACCGCAAACTTAAGACTCTTCTGAGGATTAAGATACAGCCAGCGCAGAGTGGTGACAATATGTCGTCATTCTAGAATGTAAAATTCAGGTCACTTTATCAGAGTTAAACTGACTAGTTCAATACCTAATGGGTGGAAGTTTCCAGCACCCACCAGAAGCCACTAGCATGCCAACTTGCTTTTACCATAATTAGTGATTTTAATTCATATTAATAAAGATTGTAAGTACAGGAAGGGGTGGGAACAAGAGGAAAATGGGATTTGGAGAAAAAACAACAAAGTACCCGAGTCGTACTGGGGAAAGATGCTGAATTTCATGGAGATAAGCAATCCCATCGTTGCTGGCCTGTGCTGGAAAATAGATTTTATTTCTAAGTAGCCTGTTGACGTGCAGCATCTGGCATAGAACGCTCCTTCTAGGCTCACCGAGAAATCAGGCCCTGACTGATTAGTGACACTGCCACGGTTTGGGGAAAAGTGTCACATCAACCATGTATTTGCCAACTTTTCATGGAGGTAACATTTGTGGTGGTCAAGGAGGATTTTCATGGCCCAGGATGTCTGTATCTCTCATGACTAGACCAACTCCATGCCTTTTTTCCCCCCTAACTCTACAAGTAACAATATGATGATTCATTTCAGCTTTCATATACCAAGTTACTTGGAGAAATTATATTCCAGGAAAGTGACATGAAGGTTCTCTTCTCCAGAGCAAATTATACACCCTGGACCCCAGCCACCAAATTAAGGAATGAATGTAATGAAGGTGTTGTATTCACTGCTCTCTTGGTTCAGAGACCGACCTCTGGTAATTAGGTCCAGTCCCAATTTAGTCAGGTGATAAACCATTTTTATTTTTATTTTTTTAAATCCCACCATTTAGTCTCTGAGAAATGAACTACTTGCAGGGGTGAAAATTATGGTAAAAGCAAGTTGGTATGCTAGTGGTTTCTGGTGGGTGCTGGAAACTTCCACCCAGTATTATTGAACTAATCAATTTAACTCTGATAAAGTGACCTGAATTTTACATTCTGGAATGACAACATATTGTCACCACTCTGCGCTGACTACATCTTAATCCCCAGGAGAGACTTAAGTTTGTGGTTAACTCCCCACCCCCAACTGCCTAAAACAGTTTAGATAGAGGACCTACTCCAGAAAGTGAGCTACCATCACATATAACTATAGTTTAATATGAACTAGTGTGAGATAGAGAGTAACAGCAAAGCACTTTTTAAAAATTGTAACAACGTGACCCTTTTTAATCATTTTTTAAAATTATTATTCTATTACTTTATTTCAATTTCCCCCTCCCTCTGTCTTCCTCCACCCATCCCACCTCCTGCTCCCACAGTCGATTCCCACACTATCGTCCATGTCCGTGGGTCATTCATACATGTTCTTTGATTAGTCCCTTCTCCTTCTTTCCACCATTGTCCCCCTTGTCCATCCCCTCTGATCACTGTCAGTCTGTTTCATGTTTCCATACCTGTGGTTCTGTTTTGTTCATTAGTTTATTTTGTTCATTAGATTCCTCTTACAGGTGAAATGATGTGGTATTTGTCTTTCACTGACTGGCTTATTTCACTTAGCATACTCTCCAGTTCCATCTATGCTGTCAAAAAACGTAGGAGTTCCTTCTTTGCCTCTGCTGCATAGTATTCCATTGTGTAAATGTACCATGGGCTTTTGGTTCCCCTGTTTACTGATGAGACTTAGGCTGTTTCCAGCACTTGGCTATTGTAAATAATGCTGCTATGAACATAGGGGTGCATAAGCTCTTTTGAATTGGTGATTCAGGATTCTTAGGGTATAATCACAGCAGTGGAGTTGCTAGGTCGAAAGGCAGTTTCATTTTTAGTTTTTTGAGGAAATTCCATACTGTTTTCACAAATGACTGCATCAGTCTGCAGTCTCACCAACAGTGCACTAGGGTGCCCTTTTCCCCGCATCCTCACCAGCACTTGTTTTTTGTTGATTTGTTAAAGGTGGTCATTCTGACTAGTGTGAGGTGGTGTCTTGTTGTGGTTTTAATTTGCATCTCTCTGATGGCTAGTGATGTTGAGCATCTTTTCATACATCTATGGGCCATCTATATGTCCCCTTTGGAGAAGTGTCTATTCGGGTCCCTTACCCATTTTTTAATTGGATTGTTTGTCTTCCTGGTGTGGAGTCATGTGAGTTTTTGATATATTTTGGAAATCAAATCCTTATCCGAGGTATCATTGGCAAATATGTTTTCAAATACAATCAGTTTCCTTTTCCTTTTGATGATGGTTTCTTTAGCAATACAGAAGCTTTTTAATTTGATGTAGTCCCATTTGTTTATTCTTTCCTTTATTTCCCTTGCCATAAGAGATACACTGGCAAAAATATTGGTACGTGGGGTATCTGAAATTTTCCTGCCTATGTTTTTCTCCGGGACTTTTATGGTGCCACGGTTTATATTTAAGTGTTTTATCTATGTTGAGTTTATTCTGGTATAAGGTATAAGTTGGTGGTCTAGTTTCATTTTTTTGCATGTACCAGGTAAGTTCTCCCAACACCATTTATTGAAGACGCTAGTTTTAGTCCATTGTATGCTCCTACCCCCTTTGTCAAATATTAATTGACCATGGAGATGTGGGTTTATTCCTGGACTCTCTGTTCCATAGATCTATGTGTCCATTCTTAGACACATGAACTGTTTTGATTACAGTGGCCTTATAGTATAGTTTGATATTGAGTATTGTGATCCCTTCTACTTTGTTCTTCTTTCTCGAGATTGCTGAGGCTATTTGGGGTCTTTTTTGGTTCCATATAAGTTTTTGAAATATTTATTCTAGATCAGTGAAATATGCCATTTGTGTTTTAATAAGAATTGCATTGAAAATATAGATCGCTTTGGGTAGCGTGGACATTTTAATGATGTTAATTCTTCCAATCCATGAACACGGTATATGCTAACAAAGCACTTTTGATCAAAGTACTCTCTGTGTCACATTGTTAATGATGGCTCAGCAAACATTTGTTTTTCTGTCTCCATGTGAATTGCCTTCCTGCCTTTCGACGTCCCAAACCACAAACTCCCTTTTTCCTTAGCTCAAGATGGCATATATTCCTTAACTGCCAGATTTGATTTGTCCTCCTATCCATATTCTTACGGAACCCTCATATATACATACATAATGAAATTTGGTAATTTTCTTACATTAATCTGTCTTATGTCATTTTAATTATTTGACCAACCAGATGAACTAAGAGGGCGAAGGGGTAACATTTTTTTTCATTTTTTAATTTTTTCAGTTTGTGGATACTTATCGGTGAAATTTTTTATCATTTTAGATTAGAGAGGAAAAGACCAACGTGACACAGGAAAGAGTTTGATAACTCCAAAAGGCAAGGAGGATTATATGCTAACCACATTTAGCAATAAAATCCCACTAAATTCTCTGTTCCTGAAATGGGTACCAAGACGCTCCAGGTTCCACAGGAAATCTCATGGACAATACAGAATGAAAGACAAAAATACTTGCTATAGGTCAAACAGCAAAGATACTACTAGACTGAAAGAATGATCAATTTCAATATTAGATTGTGCTCTATTTATTTCAATGGCATCCTGTCTTTGTGGAGTTCTTTTTTTGTTTTTGTTGTTGTTTGTTTTGTTTTTTGTTTGTTTTTGTGAATACAGCAATTAAGAGCAAGTACTGTGAGAAAATCAACACAGAATAGGAAACCAAGTGGGGGTATTCAAAATGATTCTGAGATTTGAGAAACTGTGCAGTGGTCATTAGGTGCACACTTTCTGTCAGTAGGTAACCATGGTTATATACAAATTGAATGAAAATATTATTTTACTTTCAATTTATGTCAATTTTCTTTCAATTTGTGCATAATATTTTTTTAAATAGCTATTACGTTTTTAAGATGAGTCCCTGTTAAGTTGATTTGAACCCCACTTCTTAATACAGAGAACTGTAGATATATTTTTGTCCTAGGGTTTCTAGGAAGCAACTGTTGAGACACTAAGGACTGTGAAACAAGGAAGATGGAGGATATTTGCACCACACTATCAACCACATTTATGTATATGTTTTTGTATGGACTTGCCTACTTTTAGTTTCTTTCCCAGGGTTCTAGCAGGCTCATTGTATACAGGGCATATCTCTGGAGCATGGCAAGTGTGCTAGTATCATTTAGGGTCCATATTGTCCAGCTGCCTCTGGTAACACTAGGCATGGTAGCAGGTCCTATTTCATAAGAAACCTACAATGACCTATAGCACCCAGACTAGCACACATTTAATAAACACTTCTTGGTAGATATTTATTTATTGAATAATTTTACAATGGAATGTAAGGTATCTAGAAAAAGACAATCTGAGACACGTGAGGTCAGTCCTTTCTTCTTTACAGTAATGAGTCTTTCCTCTTTCTAGTATTTTCTCCCTGTCATTCCATTAATTTGAAAAAAGAAAAGGACATTGCTCTGTCTCCATCTTTTTCCTTTCCCTTTATTTTGTTCCCTTGGGATGAAGATGTGCTGCTTGTGATTAAAGCCAGCTTAGGTGCCAGAAGAGTTTATTTACTCTCATAGAAAGGAGAATTGGACGGGATTTTAGAAACTGATTAAGTTCCTCTCTTTATTTTATGGGGTTTTTTGGGGAAGGGGTGGGGAGAGAGACCTAACAAGGTTGAGTGGCTTACTCCTGGCCACTTGGAATCCCACTTTCAGAACTGCCACGAATACACAGTGCTGATTTCCTTCCAGCCTGATACTCGTTCAGTAACATAATCATTGGTTTCTCAGTGAAATTTACACCCATTTCAGCTTTTTAAAAATTCTTGTAGTTGATCAGACATAATTTCTTTCTTTCAATTTGAAGCAGCTTATTGTTTTATGTTTGAGGGGATGCCACTATTTCATCTTGAAGATGGTTCTTTTGTAATGGCAGGCTAACTAACTTTTATCTTTGGGTTTAAGAAGTGCTTGGGAAAGAGGGGTACTGTGCTCTATAAATATAAATGGTCATATTCTACTGAAACAAGCTATAGCATATCACATCTGATATTTTCCGTGACTTTGCATATAGATAGTATGAATTAGAAAATGCACTTCTTTTGAACTCTACAGCTGTTCATAAAATTGTCACAGAAATTTGCATTTAAAATATACATATAGGAAATTTGCACACATTTATGGAGCTCTCTAGAATTCTTAAGAGGTAGAATTTAATACCTGCTGGCAAATACTTCCCAGTTATATAATAGGAAAAGAACGAAATACTGACATATGCAAGCATTGTTTAATTTGGGCCTTATGTGCTTTAATAATGGAGTGGACAGGGCTTTGAATATTAGATGGATGATATTTCCATTTAAAAATGGGATAAAATTGTACTTTTAATGACAATGTAGCAAAGTTAATATAGTATTACTGGATCAGGCCTATTTTTATAATGCCAAACTAAAAATATATATACTAATCAAAATTTGAATAAATGGTTGGCATTTATTTAAATAGAATTTAAACACCATAAAAATAGAATTGTTCAAAAAAAGAATTATTTAAATGAAGTATTTACATTTAAATTAGCTTTTGTAGCAGTGAATTTTTGGACAAGTAAAACTTATTTAAATGACTGCATTATTCTAAACTTAGTTTAATTCTAAATGATTAATTTTTACTAATAAATTTATTTTTTATAACACTAAAGTAGTGCAGAGTTATTGGTAGAGTTTAGAAAATACAAACCCCCCCCCTAAAATGATAAATTAATGCTTTTGAAATTCTACCATCTGGAGGTAATTTCCATTAACATTTTGTGTATCTTTTTCAGATAAGGGTTTCAGTGAGAACATAAACTTCCACCACTTCATTGTGGAAGATTACAGTGTATTATACTGAATCAGTGAGCCATGGTTAATTTTTTTCCTCTTTTCACACATTTAGGATGTTTCCATGTTTTTTTTTTTGATAGAATTAACATTTTGATAAACATTTCTATACTTTCTCATTATTTGATAGGATAAATTCCCAGAAGTGGATTTTCTAGATTAAAATGTTTGTACATTACTGAGTCTTTGAATAAATATTTTTGTATTAACTTCAAAAAAGGCTATATCAAATGTACCAGACATGCTCTCTTCCTCTAAGTCTACATGACCTAAATTCTGAATCCCTACTTACATCTTTTGCCAACATGATAGGAAAAAGCAAAAGAGAATCATAATGTTTACTTTGCATTTTAAATTACTTATGAAGCATTCCATTTTTGTTATTAAAATATGTTAAAGATTCAATATACCTAGCGGTTACTATGACAATATTCATAAGATGAGAATATACATATGTTAATGATTTTTTTATTTTGGTTATAGTTGTACAGTTATATCTCTGTGTGTATGAAATAATTTCTTACATACAATATTGAATTTTCCCTCCTAAATTCCATTTCTCTTCATTCATCTCCAGTAGCAACCACTTACCATAAATTGTTTTATATGATTGGAGTCCATGTTTTTAGTTCCAGGTGTTTGGATTCCCCACCCCCCCCGCATTAGATTTTAAATAATGAACATGTATTTAGATATATCTGATTTTCACTAGGTTTTTAATTTTCTTTTTTGTTTTATACTGATGCTTCTTGTATTCATTACTCTTATTTTTTATTACATTGGAGTTCATGCTTAGGAAATTCTTTTAGAGAGGAAGAGCTAAGTTAGAAAATGGAGTTTAGGCTCCAGACTAAATGAAGATGACTTGGAGAGTTCTGGGTTGTTTCACCCTGACACAGCAAACAGGCAGAGAAAAGAATACAAATGTAAGAATATAAGTTGATGGACGTAGCACCCCATTTTCTTTTTTGCGTCTCGCAGAGGCCTTTCCCAAATTCAGTGGTCTTGGCAGCCCATGTGGACTGAAATGTGTTCCAGGCAGAAAAAGCATAGAACTGTGTGTTACTTGCTTTTTTAACACTGAAAATCATCAGCACCCAAAACAATGTTGCTTACTACTATTTTGGGACACTTAACATCCATTCTCTCTCTCACAGTTTGACTCAGCTGTTGTAGACCTTTCTGTCCTGGACTTTTTTTCAGGGATCTTGGGAGCATAAGAAGGACAGGACAGGACTTAAGGCCTAAGGAGAGCATGTTGAGAAGCTACAAGTATTTACAGATTTCTTTTGTGTAAGAGATGTCTTAGGAAGGGGTGGGGAGGGGAAGAAAAAGAAGGAAAGAGAAGAAGGGGAGGAAGGAGGGAGAAGAGAAGGCAGGACAATGTCTCTCTCTACAGATAGGTGATAGGTAGGTAGGTGGGTAAGTAGGTAGATGATAGATAGGTACAAGTAGAGACAGAGAGAAAGAGAGAGACTAATTTGTTTAAGGTGCTATTTTGAGACATCTGTTACCAGCAATTAAATACAATTTCTCACTGAGAAAGCCATATAACATAATAATCCCAAAACGCAGAGAATATTCACATCACCCAGAATGAATGTCTGCTTTTTCTGGGCATTAAAACATTTCCTTTGCTAGCCTTGCCAGAAGCAATATACCTTTGCCTAAATTTGTGCAGCACAGCTCAGGTGTTTTATTTGAATTAGTCATCAGTTTCCTGTGGATAACTCCAGTCCTAGCCTAGTGCAAAATATTCTGTGGGATGTTTGAGTGATGGCAGTTCCAAACATACCTTTATTTAGAATCATTACCTGAACGATTGCTTAAATAGGTATAGAATAATTCTAGTTTCAAAATCACTTTTATGTATATTATTAAAGTTATTACTCCATTCAATATTCTCTTGCCACCAGTGTTAAGGCTATGAAGTCTGATTCTAGTCTGATTTTGTAAACTGTGAGAGCTTTTTATCATTTTTTCATTATTGCATTATTTTGAAATTTTCCATACTATCTCTAGGTTAATATGTATATTTTTTTCTTCCTCTTTTTTTGTGATACTAAGTGGTTGTTTCCATAGGAAATATCTTGCATTGTTTTAACCTCTGAGAAACTTTCTTTCATTATTTTATTTTCTGTATTTCCTTGCCTCTCATTCTGTTTTGTCTGTTGGAACTTCTCAAGCTATCCTCAATGTCCCTTAAGTTTTATTTTCCCTCATACCATTTTCCTATTTCACATCATTCATGGAGATTTCTTAGCCCTATCTTTCAATTCACTAATTTGTTCTCAAATGTACACATTTAACTATTTAGTACAAATCTTGCATTTATTTCAATAATATTTCAATAATCATATATTTTCATTGCCAAAATCTCTAATTTGTACTTTCTAAAATCATTTTTTCATGCATGGTGGATGTGTGCTTCTCTCTTGTAATTCTGAGTATTTTAAAAATTGTACCTACTTTGTCCAAGGCCTCTTTTGCCTGCTCACTTAACCTACATGTTTCCGCAGCTGTTATTCTTGTTATTGATTTTCTATCCAGGTTCCATTCTTTCTTGACGACTTGTCCAAAATATTTGGTATTTTTTGATTGTGTGCCCGTCTTATATTTAGGGTTCCCACTTAGCCTGTCCGTGATTGTGTTTGCTTACAGCGGTCTGTCTCCAGTAAGAAAGGAAAGGATGTCTTCCTCCCAAGTGTGGCGGAGGGCTTTCCCGTTCTACTACTTTTCTATTGCCGTGTAACAAATAACCACAGAGTGACCCAAAACGTTACCCATTTATTGTTTCATATTCTGTAAGTTAGAAATTGAGTCTCCTGCTCAGGGTTTCACAAGTCTGAAATATAAGTCATATGGCTGGGCTCTTACCTGTTGTCTCGGGAAGAATCGGCTTCAAACTCATTCAGGTTGTGGCAGAATCTACTGTGTGGCCATAAGTCCGAGGTTTCTGTTTCCTCGCTGTCAGTCTGCAGTCTTGAGGCTGCTTGAATGCCTTCTCACATGTCCCCTTCCATCTTTAAACCAAGGAAGGTGTGTGAGTCTTCCTCACTCTTAGTGTCTGTCTAGCTTGCCTTTAGCCCAACAGCTAGGGAATGGTCTTGTTTTGTTGAAAATGCTGGTGTGATTACACTGGGTTCCCTCTGGATAATCTGAGACAAAATTCCTATTTTAAGTTCACTTCTGCTTGCCACATAATACAGTCACAGGATTGACTCACAAGTTTGGGTGAGTAAGGTGAGGAACATTGGAGTGTCATTTTAGCAACAAGGACAGAGCCTTATCCCCCCGCCCCAAGCACTCATACTTATTATTGTTACCTATAGGAGAGATGCCTTTGCTTCTTACTGCTTTTTGGAGTTTTTGGAGCAAAAAGTAGGGCATGGGAGATTGTATTCTTACCCAGTTGTATTAATATAATCAAATTTAGAGTTAGCTCTTAGGTTGCTTTAAGAATTACCTCTGCTTTCCATTATACCTGAGCTTGGAGAACTCTAGAGGACTCCCTCACCACGTATAGTCATCCCTTTTCATACAAGTTTTGGACTTTAGTTTTTCCTCTTTCAAGTTAACCTCACATGCCTACTTTCTTTACAGGAGTCCTCAGAATTTTTGGCCCACCAAGCACATTCCCATCTCTAGCAGTCATCCACAGCACCTCTTTTTAAGTCTTCCTGTGACAACTGAATACTTCTCAACTATGGATTTATTTGGCTTCTCACAAGCATCCTACAGAGCTGATCATCTCTCCTCCTTGGAATATTCTTGCCTTTCAGCTTTCGTCTTCCTGGTCATTTTCCTCAATCTCCCCTGCAGAATTTTAAAAGTTGGAGCTACTTAGTCTCCATTCTGGATTATCTTCTTGTATTATTTTTATTCTCTCTTTAGTAATTAGTTTCCATGGTTTTAAATACCAAATATATCCCAATAACTTAAACATTTAGTCACTACCTCATACCTCACCCTTGTGTTTGGATCTGTATTTTAGTTCTCTATTTGTTATGTATCATGAAATTAATATGTGCAAAAGTGAATCCCTGATTCTTTAACTTCACCGTGTTTCTATCCTAGTAATTCCCATTTCACTAGTGGTATCACCATCTACCTTACTGTCCCAAAGGATGACTTGAATGTGTTTTTACCCCTTACTTGGTACATCTGAAATATCACTAACTTGTGTTAATTTCACATTAAATTATAAACTATGCCTTATTAGCTCATGTCTCTCTCCTAGACCAATGAGTAAGTCTCATCTAGTACCCTTACCTTCAGTCTTGCTTTGTTTTTGTCCATTTCCCATGTGATGCCCAGCACGATATTAAATATACAGTGTATAAAACTCAACCACCTGCTCAACCTTCTAATGGCTACATGTTGCACAAGAATTAAAATTTTAACTTCCCCCCAAGGCCTCGTAAGGCATTCTTGATCTGATTCCCATTTAACTCCCTAATCTCACTTTTCCACTCTACTGTGCTCTAGCCACATAACCTCTTCTAGCCTTTTCTCATGCTGTTTCTCTTCCTGGAAGGATTGTTCCTTGGCTCTTCACCTACATGATTCATAGTCACCCTTCAGGTCCCACTGAAATTTTGTTTCCCCAGAGAGGCCATTTCTGTCGGCCTGTCTCATACTATCTCCCATATCCTGTTCCTGCCCATTTCCTTATTCGTCCTGATTTTTTCCTTTTTATTAATTACTTAGTTAGTGTATGTCTCAACCAGTAAGCTCTAAACTCCACGAGACAGGGGCCATTGCTGACTGGCTTGTCACCAATGCTTAACACAGTACTTCTAGAATGTGTTTTGGGGATATATTTCCTGAGTGACTAGGTAGATGATCTAATAATGACTGAGTAACATATGATGAAAATGCCTATTAAAATGGTAATGTTGTCCATTGCCATTGGCATTTCCATCAATTTTTCTTTTATTTATGTCAAAATATGAAATTTTATACATGACTTTACATTTTGTACTGTTCCTTTTGTTAATATATTGATACTTTCTCAAATATACATTTTGTTTGAACTCAACTTTATTTGAAATTAAAGATTTCCTCTATTCTTTCATTTAGCATTTCTCCAGCAATCTTTGTCTCTTGCTTTTTATGATATTAAATACATAGCATCTGGTTTAATTTCATATTTTCATCTAACTTATAGTTATTGACATTTAGAAATGGAGCTGAACCTCATCGCATTTGTTGTTGCAAGTACTGTGCTTGGCTCCTTGCAACATCCCTATCTTTGCTCTTTTTCCTCTTAATCATTTAGAAGTGGGCCCTAGTGGGTGCCGAAGAAGTCCTTTGGATGTTTTTCTTCTCATTCCAAACTTGACCACTTGTCTAAGGGTGAGGAACAATGGCAAGTTTGGTATTGTTAGGGGAAAGCAGTTGGAGTTTCCGTTTAGGAAAAGGTTGGTGAAGGGCAGCATGAGAGTAGAGACCATGTCTCCTTTCGATTTTCCATATGTCTCCAGTCCCTGAATTGGTCTCTTCTGGTCACTGAAGGCATGGATAGAATTGGCCCATTAGTCTTTTCCTGTCCCTGGAAATGTGGCCTAAATAATCTCAGCTTTAAAAGCACCAGGGGCCAACATCCTTGTTTTAGTCTCAGACTGAAGACCTCTTTTCCTAGGTAAATGTAATAAGGGAGGTAAGTACATGAAATAAAAAAGCAAATTAATATTACGTTAAGTAGAATTTTTGCCCTAAACTCCAGCGCCTGTCTCTAATATACTATGTACAACAAAGTGACTCTCTCTACTCCCTTATCTCTTTCCCCAAACCTGCAAAATGCACTAAATCATACTTCAGGTTTTCTCACTTAGATGATATATGATACTGTGTAAATGCACATCCATCAAAGTAAAATAAAAATTCCAAGGTCCTTGGTTGCTTTCATTATAATTTTATGTCAACCTGAGCTGGCCCAAGTTTATAACAAGAATATTTACACCCTACTTTAAATTTTGTGATTTTTTTTATTTTTAATTCTCATCCCTACATATTTTTTCATCACTTTTTCATTTGCTAAGCAATGTCTGCTGTGTCTGCTAGATGAGAAATGGAGAGAAGAAAAGAAGGAGAGAGAACAAATGTCATTCTTCAAGCTGCCACCTTTCCTTGCAGGTGTTGCTGAGTATATTCTGTGCTGACATTAACTTTATGCTTCCCTTATCTATCTTCCTAAAATTATTGATTCAGAGTCTCATGAACCACACTAGGCTTGGTGGTGAAACAGGCTCTGTTAGAATCTTTGAATGAAAAAGCAACACAACAACATTAAACCACCTATAACATTATGGCTATTCTTTCAAAACTTGTTTTAAAAAAATTAAGCAATAATTTTAGTGCATTAGGTAAAACAAACTTGTAACATAATCTGCGTGAATGCAAAATAAGTTCTCTGTGGCAAACGATAAGAATACTGGGCAAAAAGTACACATTTGGGAAGAAAAACCAAATCATAATTATAAAGCACTTTACCAAGAACTGCTCTACCCGCCCCCATTCATTTGCTGTAAGTCAACAAGGACGTTGAGCTCATTTCATTCAAGTCAAATGTTATATCAGAGCAATGTAATGCACATTTTTTAAAAAAGAAAGAAAAGAAAGAAAGAAACAGACAAAAAACTCTTAAGTTCTCCTTCTCCTTCCCAAACGATAGAAGGAAGAGGGAAGATTTCATTCCCAGAACTTCCTAGCCTCAGTTTGAACACCTATCTCCTTGAATCTTTCATTTGCATAATCGTAAAGCAGTAGTGCCTTTAATTTCAAATCCGTTTAACTAACCCCTACACAATTTACTTCAAAAATAAAATGACATGGCTGAGAAGATAAAAATAACAAATTGTTGAAAGTATACCAATTCTGTAAATCCAAAATCTGTTATAATGTAAAATACATTTGACTAAATATGTATATAAAATATACTTAACGTCTTAGCTTTCTGATGCTGTCCAAAATATCTACAGGTGACCTAGAAATAATCACGCACGTGTGAAGGGATTTTAGGATTATTTGTGGAAGGACAGAAAGGTCCATAGTAATCTATTATACAGGGACGTCGTTGACTGCTGCACTGTGGAGAGAGCCAGACTTCAGACATAAAAAGGTGCCTTTCTGAGGTTAGTGTGCAGATAACTCACCAAAAGAGATTTATCGAAAAAGTAATGAGCAAAGATCAATGCATTACCACTTAATTTATAAGTCAACCCCTATAGACTCTGAGTGCAGGAGAGGCCTAGCTTCATTCATAATATTAAAATACCCATGGTTACCGGAAAGAGATTCAAAGCCATTTTTCATCCATTCATTTTTGTTTATCATGTAGAAAAAAGATTTAGATGTCCAATCGAGATTGAAAGGAAAAGCACTTCAGAAAAATTCAGTGACACGCCGACAGTTTGATGACGTGTTTTCTGCCACGGAAGCGATAGGATTAATGCAGCCTGGCACCAGTGACAAAACTTAATCACTCCCAGCACGGGAGTGCCCTGGTGGTTTATCACCCACATTGTACTTTACAGGAAAATGTCTTTGCTTCATGACAACTGTGTAGTTAGTAGCCTGTCAACACGTTCTTCACATTAACTTTCATTATATGCTTTCAGGCATGGCCATTTTCCCTTCACCTCCACCACTGTTACATGACTGTGACAAGGTGACTGGTGATAAAATGGAAGAATCTGAAATTATATTAATGGTTTGGATTCTGCTCTGGGGTCACTGTTAATCACATGCTTATTTGCCTGGAAGGGGGATGAAGATCCTGCTCTTCGCCATGCTGCAAAGGTGTGAATGTGAGGACACTGATGCCTTGGGAGTTCCTTTGCTCTCTGTGTTGTTGCAGGAGAGGGCTTGAGGCCCAAGCCTGGAGAGGTCCACGGCGTGGGGTGAGCTTCTTCTAGCCTCTCAGAGGCAGGTTTGGAATGGTCAGTAGCGCGAGCTTTGGCTACTTCCCCAGTAGCCCAGCTTTACCTGCAGCAGTGCAGAACTGTGCATGGATTGCTGGGGACAACCGGCAGTAATGGCCCTCGTTTCAGAGTCCTTTGGTGGGTGTAGCCGCAAAAAAGACTCATGCTTTGAGCTCCAGAAGAGCAGAGTTTTTACCCCAAGACCTGCAGGGGTGTCAACAGTAGTCAACCCTGACTTTGGCTGGATCCACCAGAAGAGAATCAATCCCCTGGGGATCATTTGCAGGGGAGGCAGCGATGTAGCAGCAAAATAGAAACACTAGAGGAAGGACAGTTGTGTTAATTTGTTTACCTAAACACATTCAAAATTTAAGGCTCTTAGGGCTAACATCAAGGAAGCATCCACATTTACAATTGGGTATTTATTGAGCACGTAATTTGGAATTCAAAAGGGAATAAGATGCAGCCCTTATCCTTGAACTTACTGTGTCACCAGGGAGATGGACACATAAACAGATCATTTCCATTTGAATGCATTTTGTAAGAGATATAATGGAGACAAAAGCAAGGAATTAGACAACTAAGTCCTATCAACATTCATTTTCTCATCATGAGGGTAGGGACCACAGTAGCTCCAAACTACCATGATGATGATAAAATGGAGCAATAAATGTAAAGCACTGAGTACAGTGCTTGAAAGCTGAGTTTTCTCATCTGTAAAATAATCTCACTTCATGAAGTTTGGGTAAAGACTGAGTGAGGCAACATGTGTAAAGCACTTAGGACATTGCTTGGCACATGTTAAGCACTCAAAATTATTAGCTATCGATTTCGATACTGCCATTGTGATTTTTACGGTGCAGACACAGGGCCACTAATTCAGTGGGTGGCACGTTTGTGGGGCAGGGTGTCTGAGAGGCAGTCCAAGCAGCCTTCCCAGAAAGCACAACACCTGAGGTGAGTCATGGAGAATGAAAAGCTGTCTGACAAGTGAAAAAGGTGGGTGAGTGGGCTTCGCAATGTGTTCAGTTCTCCTGTGGAACTTCACCTTGTGGGACCCGCAGAACTGTTTCTCTTTGAACCGCAGGACCCCAGGGCGAGTCATAGGGCAGGCCTTTAGAGCTGTTCCCGCAGCTCTGCTGCTGTGAGTGCTGTGCGTAATTGTGCATAACACACAGAGTTAGGAAGCTCAAATTTTTTATACCATTAAGTGAGAGCTATTAAAAACAGTAAAAAAAAAAGAAAAAAAGCAAGAATATGCTTTAGTGAGGGATTTGGGTTGTAAAGTGCAGGAACTCAAGTTCAAATAAAGAGGTGTTTACTGTGATGAGGAATATGTATTGATAATGAAGAATGCATAGCAAATTCTGAACTGAAGAAAGTCTATGTTTTATTTTATTTTTTAAGTTGCTTACTGTTTTTGTTGCTGTTCAGTTACAGTTGTCTGCATTTTCGCCCCATTACTCTCCTCCGCCCTATGCATTCCCATCCCCATGTTCAATCCTCCCTCCTCTGTACCCCATTGTCTTTGTCCACAGGTCCTTTCCTTTAAACATGTTTCTTGACTTGACCCTTCCCCTTCTTTCCCTCATTATCCTCCTCCCCGCTCTCCTCAACAAACAAGCAAGCAAAATAGAACCAGAGACACGGAAATAAACAAACTAATAGTGACCAGAGGGGAGAATGCTGTCTTGACAATTTAGCTCCTTCACGATGGTTAACCTTTCCTCATTTCCCTCCTTCATGAGTGCCTGGTAGTCACATTCACTGTACCTGTTGCTCCTGCACTTACTCATCGAAAGTTACTGAAGATTTTCTGAGCTACAGGGCAGATCACGAAATGCCTATAAGCTACTTCTGGGAAGGGAAACGTAAGCAGTAATTTTTGTATCATAGTACAATATATTTCATTCTATGGATACTTGATCAGTGTAGTCAATCAAAGACAGCTACTCTGGCTTCAGATTATTGAAATGATAATATGAGTATGAGCTAAATGCAACCATCTACAATAAGGGAAGCTAAGCAACCCTGAACAGGTGTGGCATGCAGCACCATCCAACTCCGGGTGCTCCCTGTCAGACTTTTTCTCTCAGGAAAAACAATCACTGAGCAAGTCTAGTCATTTAAACTAAGTCTCAAATAATATTAAATTATTGACCTATTAATAAAATTTCAGGATTTCAGAGCCAGAGTGGTTGTGAAGCTATGATCTGATGTTCGTGCTGTCTATATTCTCTACCTTTTTTCATAATGTAACCTAGGATTTCCTAGGTCCTATAATAAAAGAGCTAAATAAAACAGTAAGCACTTTTGAATGGACTTTGCACGTAAAGCCCTGTGCACTGAGCCCGCTTCACAATAATCAGTTTTAAGGTAAGTGTTATGTGGGACCTATAAGTCATCCATAGTCAGTCAGTAAGGTTGATATATTGCAAGATTGCAACAGAGGACTGAAACCAATGAACAATAGTTTAATAGCTATAGAAAGAGAATCCATTTCATTCTGTTTTATTTCTTGATCATATACACATGCACATGAACATTCCATGATGTTTCCACAGGGGATTGTTTACAACCAGAAATTTATAAATGCAAAATTATGTACAATAATTTCTGAATATAATTTTTATTTAAAAAATTTAAAAGTGATGTTATTATGACAGATAACCCAAAGGTAACATATCCATTGTAGAAATCTATTAGAATATGTCTGTGAGTAAGTGACTGGCCTGGAAAGACACCCAGGGAGCGGCAGGGCTGCCTAAGGCAGGGACGCCCTCTGGGCGGTTTCCTTGCTGAGGAAACCATGATCTTGATTCTATAGTTAGTTGAGGTCATTACAGTCTAGCTTTCTTTCTAGAACAATTTCTGGAGTTGTTGCTTACTGCATGAAGTGGGAGAGAAAGGTCAATTTAGAATGATTAGACTGTCACCATTTTTAAGATTAAGTCATGTACTAAATAATTATTAAGGGCCTGCTGTTTGTAAGGTACTCTTCTAAGCACTGCAGACCAAGATAAAAACCTCAGTTCTCATGGAATTATTACTCTGGTTGGATGAACAGTCAACAAATACAGAATTAAATAGGTACTATATCAGAATGTGAACCATGCAATGCTATGGGAAAAAATAAAACAGGCCAAACCCCTAGGGTGAGAACTCACCAGGCAAGAGTGGAGCAGACTGTGTGAGAGGGAAAATAGTGAAAGCTAAGACTAGGACGGTGGGTGTGGGGGAGGTAGGGTGGGATGAGAGTGGGAAGGGTTGGAAGGTGACGCATCAAGTAGCAATTGATAGACAATTATAAGGAATTTAGCTATATTTTAACGTAGCAATTTATCAGATGCATATTTTTGGTTTGGTCTAGGCTACTATTATAAAATTTTTGGCATTTTGTTCATAAAGAAGGAAGGGTAACTTCTCAAGGATTGTGAATAAGCACACTTTTACATTTTAAAAAAGTTTCCATGCCTCTTTGTTTAAGACCTAAAGTAAAATATAGCTAGAGAATTATCTTTGCTTTGGTGATATCAGGGCTTCTGTTATCTCAGTTTCTTAGATCCCCTTTTTCTCTGGTAACTCGTTTCATTCTTAGTTGAGATAATTTGCTTCCGGGTATCAGGGATATTACAACTAATGTTACAGAGTGACATCTCTGGAATTGCTTCTAGTTTGTATTTTAAGTGTATCCTCATCATTTTTGAGGAAACTTTCCCTCTATTGTGGCTTTTAAAAATATGCACTATCTGGGACCTAAGTCTTCTTAATAATAGCCGTATAATAGCATTTAAATTTTTCTAATTAAAAAAAATTAAATTACAGTTTACTTTGAACATTATTTTGAATCAGTTTCACATATACAGCTTAGTGGTTAGACAATCATATACTGTACATAGTGTTACCCTCGATATTTCCTGTACCTGGCACCATACATAGTTATCACAATATTATTTACTATATTCCCTGTGCTTTACTTTATATCCCTGTGACCACTGTGTAACTAACAGTTTGTACTTCTTAATCTCTTCACCCTCTTTCTCCCAGTCCTTTCCATGCCGGCAACCACCAGTCTGCTCTCTGTGTCTGTGAGTCTGTTTTGATTTTGTGTGTTCATTTATTTTGTTCTTTAGATTTCACGTATAAGCGAAATCACATATTACTTGTCTTTGACTGACTTATTTCACTGAGCGCAATATTCTCTAGGTTCATCCATGCTGTCACAGCTGATAAGATTTCATTCTTTTCTATGGCTGAGGAATATTCCATTGTATATATGTACCACTGCTTTTTTTAATCCACTCTCTTGATGGGCACTTGGGTTACTTCCATATCGTGGCTATTGTAAATAACACTGCAATGAACATAGCGGTGCATATATTCTTTTGAAGTAGTATTTTGGGTTTCTTTGCATAAATCCCCAGAAGTGGAATTGCTGTGTCATAGGCAGTTCCATTTTTAATTTTTTGAGGAAATTCCATACTGTTTTCCATAGTCATGGCATTTTTTTGTACGTGTTATGGGCCAAGGGACAGAACTGACTCCACTTCTTTCCATTTCTTCAGAATCCAGGAATAGTTAAGGTGATTCTACTTAGGGAGAGCTAAGAATACTTGTAATTTTGCTTTAGAATATACAATTATAAATCTATAAATTCCAAAAATTTATCTTTCCTGTCTTCATTCTCTCACCAGGCAATTTCCTAGTTCTATAGACTATTACATGGGCTGTTCCTATTGAGAGAAAGTGGGAGAGTTTTAGGAGTAAATAAAATATTTGATGAAAATAAGTACACATAAAGAAGATGACTTAATGTTTTATATTAAGGTTAGCTTTCAGTTCATTCAGCCTGTTTTGTGATAAATATGGTCGATGTCTCACAAAAGCAACATTCTGGAATGGTCTTCATCTTTGTGATATGTTGAGGAAGATACCGAGGCCGGAAGTCCTGTGCTGAAGTTTTGGTTGCTCTGGCCAGCTATTAAAGTTCTCTGCTGAACCACTGTGATCAGAATTAAAGTCACATTATGCCTGTGCCAGTGGCCAGAGTCACTTCCAGCTTGAATTCGGGTGAGTAACTGTATACAATGACACTTCGTGTAGAAAATAATTAAACATATTTCCTGGTTTTTAGCTGCATTTTAACCACTTTAGTCCCAATATCTGAACATTAGGCTTAGAAAAAAAAAATGTGCAAACTGGGTTTTACAATTTTCTATTTTACTCTATATGAATTGTCACTCTAGCTCCTACCCAGCATTGAAAGGACTGCTTTCATAATGAGTTTTCTCCACAGAAGTTTGTATTGGAGGTATTTAAGTGACCATGTGATAGATTATAAAGTTCAACCTGGAATGCTTTAAGTGGAAAGCACAGCACAGCAAAATAAAATACAGCCTGTAATTGCCAAGTTGTACCCTCACATAAATTTTAATAGTAAAACCATGAAATCTTATACAATGCCTCACAAAGAGAGACAAGGAACAGTGGTTCCTTCCTATTTAGCTACAGTTAAGGCAGCTTTGGGTTCATAGAAAGAAAAAAGAAAGGACTTCTCATTTGGAATACAAACTATGCCAGGCATAACATGATGCATATGCACATATATTAGCCCATGTTCCATGGTTAGATATGATTCGGTTCCAAAGGTCAGACAGTGGGCACGCAGACAACATGTACAAAGTAGAATGTTGAAGTTGGCTTTTGTAATGTCATGTACGAAGAAGACTCAGCTGCTCAGCTACCCAGGAGCTTTAAATCCGTTCTTCTGTAACTAGAAAAAGTCAGCCTACATCACAAATTCCTAGATGTCACTTTTTTCTCCCAATAAATTTCACTATTTCTTCCTCTTTGATAGCATGACTTTGGAAACATACAGTGATTCCCTTTCTCCAGAATTGCAAAAGACAAATTTAATAAAAGATAAAAGCAAACCAAACTAGGTTTTTAGGCATGGCCATTACTGTCTAGAATTTTTGTTGTTACTTAGGATTCTAAATATGCCCCCAAATTTTTCAAGCTTCCAAATCCACAGAACCTGTGGATATGATGGTATCACTCCCAGGATTGCGTTATATGGTATCACACAGATGACCTTATAAAAGAGAGATTATCCAGATATATCTAATCATATGAGCTTGTAAGAGCAGAGAACTTTCTCTGTAATGGGAAAGAATGGCAAAATTAAAGATATCTGAGACATTAATAGGGTTCAATGAACTGTTGGTAAGTTGAGATGGATGGGGCCACATCAGAAGGAATGCAGGTGGCCTCTGGAAACTGAGAGTAGCTGAGGGCAAAGAATAAGAGACCTCAAACCTACAGCCATAAGGACCTGTATTCTGCCAACAACCAGAATGAACTTGAAAGCAGATTCTTCCTGGTTCCAGGTAAAAGTCCAACCAGCCAACCTCTTAATTTAGAACTTGTGATACCTAAGCAGAGAATTCAGTTGAGCACACCAGACTTCTAATCAATGGAACTGTGAGCTAATACATAGGTGTTTTATTAAGACACTAACTTTGTACCAATGATGTGTTAAGTAGCAAGAGAAAACTAGGTAAAATTGTTTCCTTCTAACTTTTCGAATGTCTAGGCCAGTCTTATTCCTTTTGTCCTTTCTCATGCAGCTAACGGGACAGAGACATCAACCAGTTGTTTGCTATCTTATCACCCTGTTCATTTTCAGCATATCAGAGTTTGTCCATCAGTGATAATCTTATTGATTAGTCTGTGTGTTGGCAGCTCCCTGGATAAACTATAACATCTGTGCAGGTAGGATCTGTTCTCCTTACTGTATCCCCGAACCTCACACACGGCATGACTAGCCTTTATTTGCTGAATTGAGTGAATAAATATTGCTTCCAGTAACTTGACATCTACCTTAAATAAACTACCTTCTGAATATCTTAAAATATATTTGAACAAAGATTCCCCTACCACAAATTGTGTTGAAATGTTTATTTAAGTGGTTATTTAAATCTTTTAAATGTTTTGGCAATTCAGTAAATTTCTAAAACCAATGATTATTTCCTGTGTCTTTTTACTTGTAGGATTATGGGTTTCCTTAGGTTAACTTTAAATACTTTTTTCACAAATAATGTAGCTACAACCTAATATTTGTTTTTATTTATATATAAAGAGTGCTTTCAAGTTTTTTTTGTTGCCATTCCACTCTGTTAGGGACATAATATACACATAAAGTACATGTTGCAATTTATGAAAAATGGAGAAACATACAAAGAGATGCTTATATCAGAAATGGACCATTGCACTAGTGTTCAGAGAGAAAAATATCCTTGGGTAATTGATTTCAAAGCATGTAAAATTATACCAATTTGTGTTTGAAACAAGCTGAAAAGTTCTAAACCAAACAATGTCTTGAAAACTGATTGTGTAAAGGTTCCAGGGAGAAAAAAGAAAGGTAGTTAGTTAGTTAGTGGAGGGATTAACTAGGCAGGTATTGAAGGCTGAATGACAATAACATCTGCACCTAGATATCAGGAATGTCAAAATGAGGGGGAAAATGAGGGGGTTTCCATTAAGAAATCAAAGGCTAAGAATTGTAAATGCATATTTGGACTCACTCTCCATTCGATGTCTGCACTGGAGAACAATGAGACTGTATGCTGAATAAACAAGAGGCCTCTGGCCAAGGAGCTGCCTGAGCAATCCCCCTAATAGCCCTCAGATCAGTTTGTTAAATCTGGGACCAAGAAAATCACTTTGGGAGTCTTCCTCAGAATGTGAAGCAATATCAAGAAAATGACTGCCAGCCGTGCAGGAAATCATGGATAATCCAACACTGAATATTGCGTAGAAGAGTCATCTCAAGTAGATCCGTTGCTTTCCTCACCTCCTCTACTCATTTCTCCAACCCCTTCACCTTAATCTATATGTGAAATTATCCTCCAATTCAAAAAAATTCTTTGCTTTTCTTGTCTCCATATTTTTTTCACTGTCTGTCCTACTACCTGGAATATTCTTTTCCTTATTCTAAAACTGGATAGAACAACTACTTCTAATACCCATTTAATCGTGTACTAATGGTATGATCGTAAAAAGTTATTTAAAATAAACTTCCCGAGCATTAGTTTACTGATTTACAAAACAGGGATAATTATAGTAATAGTTTTTTTTTTAGGGCTGTCATTCCATAGTGCTACAATCTGGGTAACATAAATCATAGAAATATTGTTTCGCCATTTGGGAGCCTAGAAGTCCTAAATCAAGATGTCAGCAAGGTTGATTCTTTCTAAGGGCTGAGGGAGAAGTTGTTCCAGATCTCTATCCTAGCTTCTGCAGTGTTTCCTGCAATGTTCGGTGTTTCTTGGCAACAAAAGTCCAATGGCAGGCCTCCTGTTTCTCTATCTCTGAATCCAAGTTCCCTCTTTTACTAGGGCAAAGTCATACTGGAGTAGGGCCCCACCCTACTCCAGTATGATCTAAGCTCAACTTAACCTTACCTAATCACACATGCAATGACCCTACTTCCAAATGAGGTCACATTCTGATGCACTAGGGGTTAGGGCTTCAACAAGTGATTGGGGGGCGGGGGCTGGAATATAAAACATAGCACTTACTTCATAGGGTTATTAGGACAATTCAATAAAATATTGTATAAAAATATTTTGCTCAATGTTTGGCACGTATAATTGCTGAATAAATTACCTGACATTAAGGGATATGAAACATTTTGTTTATATAAACTGCTGCAATGACTTTTTGTTATTTATTATTTGCCCTTTCTCTCTCTCTCTCTCTCTCTCTCTCTCTCTTTCTCTCTCTCTCTCTCTCTCTATCTCATGCACACACTCACACACAGTTCCCTCTTTCATTTTCATGTAGTCAGATATTTTTGTGTTTTCTTTTTTGTGCTTTCTACCAGTAGCATCATCATGCTCTGTTTCTTTATATACGTCAATCAGCCTTCTTTTTGTTTCCATAACAAAACAATTGTGACAGGGAAATCACTGGTGCAGGTTATGCTTTACAAGATACAGATTCTGTTTGTCTTTTCTACAACATTTGGCTGTCTCCTCCTCAAAAAGACCATCTTGAAAAACAGCTGGATTTTAAAAGTAAGTAATTTGTTAGGTATCAGCCTTGGTCAGTAACACAATACCATTCCATGCAGAGAAGGCAAGCTCTCACATCGAAAGGTCCCCAAACTTTCTACTTTGCAAAGACTCGTTCATAATATTCTTATAAGAAATTGACTTTGGTAGAAAATTCACTGTAAGCTGTCAAAACAAGCGTGAAACTTTCTAGCTTGAAAGTCATGGTTCATACACATCTTGTTGCTACGGTGACAGGTGAAGCCAGCAGAGTTGTCTGTTGTGAAAGGTTTAACACTAGATGGATTTTAATACCTGTCTTTTTGCTTCTTTAGGCACGACTTTCATGTAAATGCATAGGAACAGTGCCAAAATTAAATAACTTAAACTTCATCATGAACCATATCAGAGGTTCTAGTAGCCTTTCAAAACATGAGACGGTCCCTCGTCATGATAATTAAATTATACATTCCATGTAAGAAGAATCTTAGCCCAGTGCCCAGGTATGAGACATCTTGTCATTGCCATCATCACAATTATATTAAAAATATTTTCATAAAACATCTAAATTAAATTTTATGCTTTTTATAAATTACCTAGAAGACTACAAACAAAAGAGAAATTCCTAAAATAAATTCTGTTGTTTTTAGAAATTGAAACATTTGCAGTTCCTCTTTCATCACTGCTCTTTCAACTATCCTATATCTCAGAATAAATAATCTCTTTTGTTTATGTGTCACCTCAAAGCATACAAAATGCTGAAAGGCCGCTATGCATTTTGGGATTATTTGCATTTCTCAGATGAAGAGCCTGGGGCTCCATAACACTTCTCGAGACATTGAGGAATAATTAAAAAATATAAATACTTCAGAATCTACTCAAACAAATATTGAAATCTCTTACAACCTAATCTAATACTATAGTGTAGGGACAATGTTCAGATTAACAATGTTACTTTGTTACAAGGACTGTTATTTTAAACAGTCTCGAAGTAGCCACTGTTAATTTAGGAGCTAGTGGAACAGGCAAAGCACTGATGCCAGTAATTAAAGATGAGTTTGTAGCCTTAAAATACAATCTTTAGTCAAGACATTTGGCTGTAATAACTTGAGTTTGGGTCTGATCAGAAACAAATATATTGAGAACCTACCAAGTTTTGAGGAAATAATATTTCTAAAGCACATGTAAGCCAGGCTTATACTAGCTTCTCACTGAGAAATTACCAAAACAATCTAGGGTCTCCAAACCTCCCCCAGTAGCAGTGAAGCTACTGAACTAGTGGTCTCTAGAAAGGACAACCTCACCAATACCCATCTTGTTGTGACCATGAAAGAAAACAGTTGTACCTCCCAGATGGAAGAGTGGAGAGGTACAGCTAAAGCAAAGCCAGGAGTCACCAGATCGTTTAATCATAGAGGGCACTTTGCCAGGAAAAAAGGTTCTCACTCTTCCTTTCAAAGAGGATAGGTTCATTGTTCTGGCCCTGAGAGAGTTGTATGGTTTCTATTATTTTCTCTTTTCCCAGTGGAAGTTTTTACTGTAGCTATGTGTTTTCCTCCTACATTTTTTCATTCTTACGCTCGATGTCCTGGAATGGGAAAGCAGATATCTTTATAATTGACCAGACCACAGGAGCTGCATGTAGACTTGACGGAGAGGGCAGCACATCACCTAGACTTTGAGTTGGATGCACTTATGAGATGCAGAAACTGGGTTGTTACCTTTTGACAGGGAAATAAGTGCAGAATGGAAGAAGGACATGTAAAGATGTGAGTAATTAAGAAGGGCCTGCCACAGACACTACATGGGATACCAAAAATCCCATTTCACCATCCTCCTTAAAACATAATTTTTATTTCACTCTGGGCTGATTTTATTCATGGCTAAAAGCATATATTTTCCAGCTAATTTTGTAGGTTAAAATGAACAAGGGAATGTAAGCAGAAGTTGCAGGGCAGGGCGTCTAGAAATTCTCTTTAAGAAGGCCGAGTCAGGCATGAGGGCTACCATTTTGCCTGTCACCCTTTTCTTTACAACCTGGAATGCAAGCATAATGGCTGGAGTCCTGCAGCCCTATTATGAATTTGAAAATGGAAGCAACAAACTAAAGACAGGTTGGCAAAAAGAAAGAAGGTCAGAATCCTGACCAAGGTGGTTTTAATGTTCCCCGCAGATTGAGGAAACTTTAGACAGGTTTCTTCCTGGCTATAAACCTGACCTTCCGTTTTCTTAGCACATTTACTTTAGAAAACTTGTAGTTACTAATACTTTCTCTAACCCTTTGAAATGTATCTAAATCTCCTTAAAGGCTCTTGCCAGTTTTAAGACCCTAGGAGTTATTTTACTCTAGGATCTGGGAAACATTTCTTTGAAATGTTTCTTTGAAGTGTAAACATTAAAAAAAAAAAAAAAAGCCCTATCTCTCAGTTTCTGTGGACATATAGTATAGCAACCTAAATTCAGTGGGGGCCTTGCTCCAACTTATAAAACTACCTCCTGCCAAGAGGAGAGGAGAATACTTAAATTTCTTTTGGGTAAAGATAATTAGCAAATATAGATGGCCTGTGATCCCCAATCCCAGTGGGACCGAATATCCAGACACGACCTGTGCTCTTCCCTCTCTGGTTGGCATTATTATCGGAATAAATCCATTTCTGTCTGCTCATCTTGTCCAGTGCAATTTTTCTTTAAAATCACTAATGACTTTGTGGAAACACAAGCACATCTCTGGACTGCCTAGCTTCAAGCTTCTTTAGCTTGATCAAATAAACTCCCGATTTGTTTAAGTCACTGTAGTCAGTTCACTGTTACCGGTAGCCAAAAGCAATTCCTAACTGATAGGAAGATCTGAGATGCAAGAATGAGGAAGGAAACCAGGAAGAGCCTACAGCTTTAGAGTATATCTTGGGAATGGGCCGGTCAGAGTTAAAATATTCTAATCTCCTGTTTCTTCCTGAGAGAAGGATATAAGGTGTTAATTTAATTGGAAATTTATAAATTTAAGTATGCATGGGAAAATTCAAAATAACCACTACAAGATTAAATATTGAAGAATGTAATTTTCAAAACTGTAGAGGAAAAACTTAAAAAATAAAAATGGGAATTTAGTTCACCCAACAGAAGATCAATAAAATAGAAACAAAAATTATGTATATAAAATTCCTGAGAGATAGACTGCACAGAAACAGATATTCCTTTATCAGACTCTAACTGTGTGAGGTGATGGATGTGTGAATTAACTTGATTGTGGAAGTCATTGCAAAATTGATATGTACATTAAGTCATGTTATATTCATTAAAAATCGTGTTGTACAACATCAGTATATACAATTTTAATTTGTCAAACATACCTCCATGAAGCTGGGGGAAAACAAGGATCTGTAAAGTAACCCCAAAATATATAATGTAAAAATGTATAAACTTACCAATCGACCACACTTTTTTTTCAGAACTGGGAAGTTAGGAAAGGGAAAGCTGGGAGACACACACACGTACAACCCCTATGCAATTTTCACAGTGCAATTACGCTTAAGAGATGTGTTTAGGAATCCTTACCTAACAACAATCGAAGAATATACATACATTTTGCTTAAGCACATATGCAACACTTATAAATAACATTTGTAGAACTAAATGATAATGACAATAATATATATTGAAGCTCATGGTATGCAACTTAAATCATACTTAAGGGGAAAATACATAATGGTTTTATGTAAGTATTTCTAAATACTTGAATAAGAAAAGAATTGAATCATCAAATTTAATAAAGTGTCAGAGTGGAGATGATGAAAAAAGTGCAATTGACTTTAAAATATAATTCAGGTGATAAATATAAGAGTAAAATCTTAGGAATGAGAGAAATATATAATAAAGAAGATCAAAATAGCCAATGGTTGTTTTTTGGAACAAAAAAGTAATAAAATTTAAAAAATCAAACTCCATTAAAACTAATCAAGAAAATGATAAAACTCTCAAAAATATTTTAGGAATTGAAAGGGAATATATTATCAGATACAGCAGAGCTTATAAAGGTAGGTGACTTTAGGCTCTCATAATTAAAAATGTCCTGCAAGCATCTAAAAATAACCTCACACATTGGCTCTAGGATATGTATAAAACCTTAATAATACTAGAATATTAAAATGTAAATCATTAGTTAACAGTCTTTTCCACAAAGAACACTCTGCACACAGGTGGTTTTATAAGTGAGTACTACATAGTATTGAATTAACAGATTATTTCAGCTTTACACAAAAGTGTCTAAACAATAGAAAATGAGACCATTTTCTATTCAGAAAATTCATTTTATAATATTAAGATAATTATTATATCAAAATTAGTCAAGTATTATAAAATAATATTAAATTAAGCAAATCTCTTCATTAACCCAGAGTTTATAATATGCTAAGTATTGTGTGAATCCAAGCAATTTGTATGATAATATAAAAAAGCCATGACAAAATATTTATATTGCAGGATTCTGGGTTGATTTGACATTAGAAACCAATTTTTGAAATCACCATGTTACTATGCCAATTGAGTTTAGAAAAAACAAAAGATAATCTCAAATGATGTAGAAAAGTCATTTGATAAAATGCAAAACCCATTTGATATACAAAACCTTTAGCAAATTAGAAATAGAAAAGAGTAGAGCAAATATTATACATAATGATAAACTATTACAGTCATTCATTTTCAAATCAGATATAAGACAGTAATGTCTGGAATCAAGCTTTCAACATTACTCTGAAGTCCTTGATAATGCAGTATAACAAAAAAAAGGGAAGATATAAAAATTTAAAAGGGTGAAACCAAATTACCATGCTGCATATAATATGACTGAATATAGAAAAAACCCTATTTTACAAATATTAGTATGAATAAAGCAGTTTAGCAAGTTTCCTGATATATGTTCAATGAAGGAAAAAAAAACATTGTTTTTCTATGCTCCAGAAAACAATGAAACAAAATTCCAATTATCAAAGCTATAAATATTACAAAAAGAGCTCTTATTCCATGCAAATTCCATTCTGTCCCTTCTGCTAAATGCAACTATAAAACCTGGACAGAGTGCAGGAAACAGCTATTGTAAGAATCTGAAAAGTGAATACGATCCTGCAGATAGGTAAAAAGACCAGGATTCAAAGTATCACCAAAGCTGTCGTGAGGTACTGTTTTCCTCTGTGATATCCCTCCCCTTTGAAATATACTAAACCTGGTTTCGTTAGCCCCTTCTCTTAGAACCTGTTTAGAAAGATTTGTTGGGCAGGATTAGAATGCTTAGTTATATATTCTTCTACCATGAAATCTCCTTCATCTTTATTTGTGTAGTCGAACCAACAAGCACTTGGTGGACTTCTGAAAATCAAGGCATACTTGAGATCAGGGGTGTTAGGAATCTACAAGAACTGTGTTTCTCTTCTTGTGAAAGTCAGAAGCAATTGAGTTTGCAATGCCTATACTCCTCGTTTACACCATTTCTAAAATTTGGAGGCAAGTATTAAAAGCCAAATCTGGGATATTTACATTTAAGTCAGAGTATCTACTATTAAATTATATCGTAGAGAAGAATCACTTTTCATCATTATTCTAGTCATAACAGCCTCCTGTAGTATTTTCTATATTCTCAGGTTAGTTTCATAGTTTTGCTTTATGCACGTAAAGCAAGTATGGAACTGGAACTGATCCCCCTCGCATTTTATGGGTGATCTCTTATCCTGGGACCATGATCAGACCTGTAAATAATAACATTCTCGGTTACTATGCGTGTGCTTTGTCCTGTTTACATTGGCCTATTTATCTCTTCTACTGCCTTGATTATTATAGTTTATTAATAATGATGGATAATATGACATCATGTTTGGCAGAGCAAGTCCTCATCCGTCATTGTTCTTCTTTGGGGTACCATAGTTATTCCTGGTCTTTTGAATTTCCATACTCACTTATATCAATAAATCATATTATTAGGTCCTATAAAAATAATTTCTCTTTTTTTATGTAATTGTGTTGAATCTACTGTGTGTGAAGATAACTGATGCATATAACAGTATGCTTTTCTATAGCTGAACATCCAGTTAGTCTTCTTCAATTTATGAATAATGTTTTATTATTTTTAACATAAAGCATTTGTTCAACTCTTCTTGCAGTCAAACATACAGTTACTGTTAATAAATATGACTCCGAATTTGTTTCCTAAAAGGTTTTGCATAATGATTTTATGCTATATATTAACACTGTTATCTATCTAATGGACCCATATTTGTCCAAAAAATCTTAGAGTAGTATTTATCTGAAAGACTCTCAATGCTTATTTTCCTCTACAAATTATCATTATTACTATCATTATTCGTTAATTTTGAAAAACATATACAGTAGATTATGTTAGTGAAACATTGATTTTTACCATGGTAGCTAACATCATAAACATCAAATTCAATATCCAATTTAATATTAACTTGTTTTAATTGACCATCTATTTCAGCTAAATTAGAAATTATCAAGTCAAAATTTAAAAGAATTCCACCATATGTTATTTACAAAGGGCTCCCCCATGTTTCTTAGCTCACGGTCATCTTTTGAGGTCCAACTATTGTATTCTCAGCAGGACTTGCAAGCTTTGCAGGCTTGAGGCTGTGCATTTCCAGGTGGTTGCTGCTGCTGGTCTCCATTTTAACCACTCAGGTCTCAAAGGCACGGGTAGAACTGAATAAAATCAGCCCATAGTGCGCAAACTTAGACAGACAAAGCCAGCTAAACGTACTCAGAGAAGATTTAGTCTAACCGGATCTAGCACTTGTATATATATATGAATTAAAATAGGAGGATAGGACCGCCGTGCTGTGATTCCTCAAGGTCTTAACTGCCAATATTAATTGGTCCCAAATCCAATTTTATAAACAAAGAAAAACAGAAAACTTTCCTGATTTTAGGGACCATCTGGTCAGTCTCAAATGTGTAAGAACTATTCAAGACTGAAAAAGGAAAAGACAGTCCAGCTGCCCTCTTTAATTTCTAGCGTGGTTAAAACAAAACAGAACATTGCCTGGTCTTCTGCTTCTTCTTCAAATGACTTGCAGAAGTTAGCAAAGCATTTGAGGATGGAATTGATCAAAGAAAGGAAAAACTCCAGGCAAAACTGGTAATTGTTCCAATTAAACAATTAGATGACTAATGAAATAAATTTCATCCCTATGTAAATGAAAAATAGATAAATGCACATGATAATATTATAAGGGAAGTGACCTTGGAAAAGTATGGGTAGGCCTAAAATTCCATTTAGTTTTTTCCATAAAATAAGATGCTTTTTCATTTTCACCAATAACTTTATTGATTTGGATATTTTAAATATGTCGGCTATCTCCTGTGTGGTATAGCATTGATTGTTCTCAATTAATAACTCAATTTTGTTTGCTATCAACTTTAGCTGGTCTATCCAATTGTGGAGCATCGTCCAGCGAGAAATCTACAGCACAAACTTTGCAAACTACTTATGACACTTTCAATCACAGCACCTTCTCTATACACAGCACAAATCTTTTATGTGTGTTTCAGTTGCATTTTTACTTCTCTTGAAATAATAAAGCATAATATGCTGAAAATGTTGTGTATTTTCTTCCATCTTCAATATTAAAATGACTACACACAAATTCACCAATTTTGATAAGTTTTTAAAAATACATGCTGATATAACAGCTGTCACAATACAATCTAACAAACTTGTTATGAATGAAGTTAAAGACAACTAAGTGCTCTTAGAACTATCTTACGGAAAAAAAACTAAACTTTTTGGCCAACCCAATAATTGCCCAGCATTGGTTCAATGGCATTGAGAAAGAAACAGAATGATACTCTTGTCCTAAGTGAGGATTGTCCAAAGAAGTAGCATTTCCTTGTGTCCACAACTGCCACTATGTTCTAAAGAGAAAATATCTATATAGTTACAGGGACAAAGGATTGTTTTCTTAGTGGAAAAGTGAGCAATAATTCAGTTATTAATTCTACCACCTATTCTGTCACCTTTTCCTTGGTGTAACCATACTATTTTAGTAGAAGCAATTTCAATCACTCTTCAAATTCTCATTCTTTTTCTGTTTCTTTAACCCACTCAGATAGTCAGAATGCCTTCTTGACCCCATTAATCTGGTGGGACAAGATTTGTTAAGTATACCAGTTGCTTTCGAATGTGACCAACATGGTTTCTGAAAGTCCCAGAAGAAGAATCCCACCCATCTGATGACAGAGATTGATTGACCACTTTCTGATACTTTCCCTGTTGGTATATTAGAACTAGTCTGTCCCACATCGTCTCTGAGACAAAGATTGCCCAGGTGTGGGATTCATACACAAACCCTTGAAAGTCTTAATTGAACTGGCTATTCCTTTATGATTACTAGCTCTATACTCTACTAAAAAAAAAAAAAAAAAAAGCTGTGGCCCATCACGTCTTTATATCTCCAGAAAGGACATGTTTCCCCCTGTGCTATCACTACCAATGCTCCTTTCTGCTGTCAAACAGACACATAGGTAAGAATATGCCTGGGGACAAGACTGATGAGATTTTTTTTCTTTACTTCCCTGTAGCGCTAACTCTAATACCATCCTATCACCAGTCTCCAATGTTCATTTTACAGTAGAGAAGCTATGCTTAGCATTATGACCAGCTTTATGAAAATGCTACTGGTGCAGTAGCAGAAGTCCTCACGCTGAGAAGGTTTCTATGCTTAATTTTAAGCTGCTGTCACCACGTTGAATGTTTTAACTTTAAACAGGGAGGCCTCATTTTCCTTTCTACTGAGCCCCACAAACTAATTTGTCAGTCCTGATCAGCATTCTTTAGCAAAGCCAGGCACCTAGACTCGCACTATTTTCATACATAGTAGGGAATTATCATTATGTGTGGATGGTAATTTCTTAAAAATTTAAAAATTGCTCTCTTACTTTTCTTACTTTCTCTTACGTTTCATAATCCTGCAAATAAACTCCAGTTTTGTCAGACTCAACTGTATTACCTAGCTTATGACTGTACACAATGAAAAAGCTGATCACCGAATACCCCATACATGTGGAAATATCTCCTATCCATGACGAGGTTCTTTTATAGACTCAGATGGCCTGTAAACATCATGAAGAATTAATTCAAGGTACTAAAATTTATAATCATCAGATGCAGGTGACTTTTCTTGAGGATAAACCGCAATAACCACTACACACCCTTCAGTTTGGGTAATTGGTTTGCTAAATATGACACCAACAGAAGAATACTCGTGAACCTCATAGAACCTGATAAACACAGATGCTGCAGAAAAGCTCCAAGGGATAGAATATTGTCATGTTCCTCAGTTAAAAAGACATTACAGACCTCATCAAAATTAAAAGTGTTTTCTTTATGAAAGACCCTGTGAAGAGGATAAAATGACAAGTTACAGATTGGATGAAGATATTTGCAAACCACATATTCAGCAAAGGGCTTGTATCTAAGACAGGTAAAGAACTTTCAAAACTCAACAGTAAAACAAATAAACAAAACCAATCTAATTAGAAAATGAAAAAAGACAAAAGCACACGTTTCACTAAAAAGGTCAAGCAGGTGCTGAATACGGGCACGAAAAGATGTTTAGCATCATTAACCATCAGGGAAAAGTAAATAAAAACCACAGTGATACCTCACCAGACACTACCAAAAATGGTTTAAAACTAGTGACAACATCGAATACGGTGAGAATGCAGAGAAACTGGATCACTTGTACATTGCTGGTGAGAACATAAAATGATATAGCCACTCTGGCAGCAATAAAATGTAATGAACTTTCCTTACATGCAATAGCTTGGATAAATCTGGAGGTAATTATGCTGTGTGGAAAAAAAAGTGAGTCTAAAGGTTATATAGTGAATTTATATACATATATATGTAGTTACATACACTATAATTTCACCCATATGATAGTCTTAAAATGAAAAAAATATAGAAATGTGGACCATTTTAATGACTTCCAGGGTTTCAGACCCCAGGGGGTGGGTATGGAAGGTAGATAAGTATGACTATAAAAAGACAATACCGGAGATCCTAGAGGTGTTAGAATCTTGATTATATTGATAACAATATTCTGGTTGTAACTTTGTATGAGAGTTTGGTAAGATGTTACCATTGTTGGAAACTGAGTAAGGGTACACAGGATCTCTGCAGTATTTCCTACAACTGCACATGAATAAAAAAATACCTAAAAGAAAAAGTTAAAACAATTCCTTCACATAGCCACTTGAAATGTTGCATGTTACCATGCTACATTTAAGAAATTGATTTATCTAATTTTTTATTTTGCCAATATTCTAATCGAGAAAGGCTCAAGTCAGTATTTTAGGAGTCTTAAAATAAAGTTGTCTATTGAGATTCCAAGTCAGGTTGTAATTTCAGCTGTGCTTTTGGTCTGATAATTAATGGGGGCCATTAGATTAGGCAATTAATTATGTCTTTTGAGGCTTATTATTAATAATCTCTGCTCAGTTCCAGTTTTTTACTGTGGGTAACTGTTATATTTCAATGTTTTGGCTGACCTTCCTTTTTATTTAGCAGATATAAGGTTACAAAAGTAGTTATAAAGAAATATGACATCTGTAGTTGATCTGATAATTGGTGTCTTTGATTCTCTAAAGGAATAATTGTTCTGGCTGACATTCAAACCAGCGTAAAAACGAAGGGGAAACCAGCGCCGTCACAGGAGGCTAATGCAGCGCTCTAGAATCACATGATCTTGTTCAGGGTTCCCGTAAACAAGGTCGGATCACTAAAAATGTGCTGACCCTTGCGGCATGGAAGAAACAATGTATTCAGTTCTACTACCTAAAACATAGGGTCAGGTAAATTCAATCTCTGAAGGAATTTCTTGCATATAGAAATTCAAAGGCCAAAAATAGCTAAAGTAGTCTTAAATAATGTACACATTGTAGGAAAGCTTGCTCTACCAAATAACAAAGCCTAACACAAGTTGGACAGCATGGGAGTTTTACACAACTAGATAAAAAGTGAAGGCATCTGTGTTGAGTATATAGCTCTCCTTGTTTTCCTTTTTCCTCACTGGCTTCTGTCTGACTTTTTTGCTGGCTCTCGTTTCCCTGATCTGTGATCAATGGAGTGCCCTGGAACTCTGACTTCAAAGAACTTCTTTTCTTTACACCCATTTAAAAAATAATTTTAGTATTCTGACTTTATATATTATCCCAAAACACGTAGATCCAAATAGTACATCTTCAGTCTCATTTGTGATGTGGCAAACATCACTATTATTCTACTGATGTTCATTCCCTCTCTCTTCCTTTTAGAACAGAAACTCCTGAATTTTGACTGCATACATAGTCATGTAGTTAGGGACAACACAATGGACTCTCGAATAATATGGAGATTAGGGGAGCTGATCCCAAGCACAGTTGAAAATCTACATATGATATATAACTCCCCCCAAAATGTAACTACTAATAGCCTACTATTAACTGGAAGCCTTACGTAAACAGCCAATTAACACATATTTTGTATGTTATATGTATTGTATACTATATTCTTACAATAAAGTAAGCTACCGAGAAGAAAATGTTATTAAAATGACAAGAAAGAGAATATACATTTATAGTACTATACTATATTTCTTGAGACTGTAGTTTACATCGTCTATTCACAAGCTATATCATCCCTGTCAGAACCTACATCAATATTGTCTTGTATGAAGACATTTGAAGATGCTGACCTTGAACACTAGAGTGATATAGCTACAAGCCAAGGAATGCCAGTAGCTACCAGAAGCTGGAAAAGACAAGGAATGGATTCTCCCCTGGAGCAGCTAGAGGGACTATAGCCCTGGCAGTACCTGGATTTCCACAAATAATACTGATTTTTGACTTCCGACTTCCAGGACAGTGAGATCCCGGAGGTGAATGGGCATCTGGTTTCTGGCAGATACCTGACCAGCTGGTTGGTGTGACTACTCAAGACAGAGTCGCCGTCTTTCAAGAACCATGGGTAGGCTATATCTTAGGAGAAGCTGGCTGCAGAGAGAAGCACATATGGAGAATAAATTGGAATTTATTGCTGCGAAGTGAAAAAAGAGCCTACTTATAGCAGTGATGTTCGGGTTGCTAGCAACAGTTCTTTCTCCAGTATTAGATTGGAAAATAACTTCTGTGAGGATTAGGACAGAGTCCTGAACACATTTTAACCAACCTGTAAAATCAGAAGGGGTTCATAAAACTGCTTCTCTCTCAGAGCGTCAGAATTCCAAGGAATTATTTAGAAAAATTAGTCCACGTTTATGGACGGTGAAACCAGCATAGCAGGGGTATGACGGGCGAGAAAACTCCCTACAACTTTCAGCTATGGAAGAGAACCTAGGGATCACTTGTTCTGAGGCCTTCATTGTACAGATGTAAAAACCCAGCAGGTTTTTCAACTCAACTTTAAATATTTAGATATTAGATATTTGCGTCTTGCTTCAGTGTCGACAGAGTTTTATTGGGTCAGGTGCTGATTCACCACAATGGAAAAAGTAAGAGCATTTCCAGTACCTGGGATAACCACAATCCCTCCATTGCCCACCAGGGGCGCAAAATAAAATTCCTGTGCTCCAGGCACACTTCTCTGGATCTGGGACACTGACACGTTTGCAACTGGGGAATTAGCGGAACCTTGATGTCGAATACTTGCAGCTGATGTAGTTACTTTGAGAAAAGAAGACTTCCAGCTGATGAGGTGGCATCCTCAACTTGTGGCTCAGCAGCTCCTCAAGCTCTCAGGTTCTGATTTGTTATACTAACGCTGGGAGGCTGGCTTGCATCAGGATCACTCTCTCCCATTGGCTGCTGGCAGGTGGCTGTTTGGTGTGAGACTAGCACGCGGAGCCGAAGGCTCTGCTGACATTGCTGGGCATCTAGCCAAGAGTGTGGTGGAAATTCAGCGCTGGGTCAGGTGTGGGTTCTCGGGAGATGGATCATGTGTGGACTGCGTGGTGTGGGAAGGGCGACAAAGAGAAAAAAGTTGTCGCCTTCTAGGCCCAGAGCATTGTAGCCTAGCTCAGTGAGATCAGGTGACAGATAGTGTGTTTTGTGACCACCGTAAATTGCAGCAGTTAAGTACTTAACTGCATCACGGTGTGGAGAAGCAGGTGAGACAACAAACACCCCCAGGCAGTGGCTTCTGCTGTTTACCTGATACACTGTAAGCTCTTGGATGTAACTGGTGGTTTGGGACCTGATGAAGTTAGACTCCTCTTCGGCATGGGATTGGTCAAGTTTTTGACTTTTGTCTTGGAGAGGAAGACTGTCTGGCAGGGTCCCCCTCAAGTTCCTGGCTCAGGAGGGGAACATTCCAGATTGGATTGTTGAACTTCGCCATAGCTGACCAGCAAGAAAGCGCCCCATATAAATGACGGTTGCAGGGGTAGCTATTTTGTCTTCAGTTGACTCCAGAAGACCTACTGGTGCTATCGACAGGAGAACAGCCTGAGAGAGATCTGGGAGTTGGAGGAGGACAAGGAATAGACAAATGAAGACAACCAAGAGGAATTAAAGAACTTTGCTGATGACATCACAGAACAGAAACCAAAGCCTGAGAATGAGGGGGAAAGTGCAGAGCCGGGTGGCAGGGCTGATGGAGACAGCCAAGATGACACAGATGTTGATGCACATTGGGAAAAAGCTCGGAGACATATGGAGCTATATGAAAGAGCCCAAGAACTCCTGGTATCATATGAAGAGGAGCAGTTTAAGGTGCTGGAGAAATTTAGGCATTCACTTCAGGCCCTTAAGGCATGGAATCACCTATCCCCACCTGTAGACTGCATGCTGGCAAGGAAGCTGCACCTCACATTTTTCTAGTTGATGGCTCTCTCATCCCCACATCTGACCATTTAGCAGCTTCGCAGATCGAGTATGAAGAAAACATGGACTTTAATGATATCTTGGTTCCAAAGCCATTCTCTCAATTCTGGCAGCCATTGCTTAGAGGACTGCACTCCCAGGCCTTGACACAGGCCCTGCTAGAGAGGATGCTCCCTGAGTTGTCAGCCTTGGGGAACAGTGGGATCTGGCCCAACGGCATCCTCAGATGGACTGTTGAATTGATTGTGGCTAACACCAAGGATGGACAGAATGCTCTCTGATCTTCAGTCCAGTGGGAAGCAAGGAAGAGCTGGAGGCTATTCGGCTGCTCTGCCGCCCTTGACTGGCCCTGGATAGTCGGGGCCTGCTTGGGTTCACATTGCGGGGCAAGCCCCTGTCTCCTTCAGCTCATTTTCAAAGCCATGGGGCAAGTCTTGGCAGATGAAGGGCAGGAGAAGTTACTGCACATCTGTTCCATTTATACCCAGAATGGAAAAATCATCTTGGGGCAGGAGGGCTCAGAGGCCTCCCCACTGGGAAGTCTGCGTACACACTGGACTGGACAGCCTGCGTGGGGACCTCAGTCCAGCTGGTTCCAGCTCCAAACCTGAAGGAGAAGCCCAAGAGCAGGAGGAGAAGGGCAGCCTTAATGATGGCAAGAAAGCTGAGAAGACGGGCAAGGAGGTCTTGGAAGACCAGGTAGAAAAGGAGTAAGAGGAAGAAGTTGACCAAGAGAACTGGGAGTAGGATGAAGACGATGAGGATGAAATTGATGAAGATTATGAGAAGGAAGACAGAATGGAGGTGAGGCCTTTCTCTTCAGGGGAGGAGTCCCCCAGTGCCAAGAATGCCAGGATTCTGGCCCAGAAAAGAGGAGCTCCAGGGTTCTGCATGGCAAGTTAGCGCAGAAGATGAGCTGGCCTAATGCCAAGTCAGACTGAGGCCCCGGCAGAGTTTACGCTGGAGAATTATGACACCATGTCTTTTGGGGACCAGCCTGTGCTAGAGTAACAGCTGGAACTCCCAACATGCAAAATGGGCACTCGGGGCCTGAACTGTGGCATTGGTAGTGGCAACTGTAGCAAGGGCAGTGACAACTTGGAGGGCCTTTTCTGGAGTCAGGGCCAGCTGCACTGGCTCAAACCTGGTCTGCAGCTCTTACAATGTCCACCCTAGTACCATCTCTGCTGAGGCAGGAGCCCGCCCCACAGCGCACCTGGTGTTCCCTGAAACAACCTGTGAGACAGCCCTTGTCAGCCACATCACCTCAGCATTCACCACAATGTCATTTTGATTGTTTTTTGTTTTGTTTTGTTTTTTTTAAAACAATAAACAAGAAACTGCTAAAAAATATTGCCTTATATAATACAAAACTCTAGATTTTACACATTTTACTAACACTAGATATCAAAAATAGAAAGATAATGTAAAAACTAAATTCACATTTACTTACAGTATAATGATTCAGGCATTGGTAACAAAGAAGCAGCAATATGATTGTTTTATGGTAGCCTAATGTAATTGGTACAATTGCTTCACAGTACCTTAGCCTATACACTAATGAATGAATTGCTATAAAAGTTTATGGCATACGTATTACCGTCATATTCATAATACAGTATTAAAACATTGTTATATATTTTTAAAAATCACTTACCTGTGATGATAGGGTGACATACATTTTCTCCAACTATGGGAAAGAGAGAGAGAGAAGTGTATAGCATGGTAATGTAATTCTTTGGGGAAAAGTTATAAAACAGTATGAAAAATAACACATTATTAAATTTATATGAAATATTGCTCAGGTTATGCCCAAGTAAGGATAAGCTACCCACTCCCATACAGTCTTGCACACAATGCCCTTCACACGGAATACTTAGTCAAGATGGTGATGATGCAAAAACAGCTCATACAGTTCTTGCTGCTCAGTTAATAGACTTTCACGTGAAGACGCACCCACACACATACACAGCAGATAAATGCATTAACTGTATGGCATGATAATTATTTACATTAAGTGGAAGTGGATCATCATAAGGTCTTCATGCTCATTGTCTTCACACTGAGTAGGCTGTGGAGGAAGAGGAAGAGGAGGGCTTGTCTTGCTCTCTCAGGGGTACAGAAGTAGAAGAGACAGAGGAGTTGGAAGGGGAGGCAGGAGAGGCAGGCACGCTCAGTGTAAATTTAGAGAAATTCATTGTAATTTCTGTCTGATTTTGCCTTTTCATTTCTCTAAAAATGTTTCTACACAGTACCAATTCTTCCACTGTTTGCTTTGGTTTCAGCACCTATACCATAGAGGATTCATGTCATGAAGTCAAAAGCAGTCTTGAAAAATCAGAACTCTTATACCAAATTGTCTAATGTCAACTTGTTTTCTGGCTCTGTTTCTTCAGGATTTTCTTCCTCGTCTCCGGGCACTGGTTCAGGAGCACTCATCTCCATCAGATCATCTGTTAAATCCTCTGGTGTGGTATCTATTACCTCTTGAATTTCTCCCAAATCCACATTTTGAAACACTTACCCACCCCCCTCACCTTTATTGCTATATCCACAACCTCTTTCACGATTTCTTTGATTGGCTCTACCATAAATCCCATCAAGGCATGTGCAACATCTGGTCATAGTCCTTTCTCCAGCAGAAATTCATTTTGGGTGCAATGGCTTTCATGCCTTTTTCTATAACAACAGTAGCAACTTCAGTGATGTAATTCTTCTAGACTTTTGCGGGAGTTTGGGCTCCTTGGTATGTGCACCTGTGACACCAAGAGCAGAGTTCTGAACACGGAACCAGGGTTCCCTCCGTCTTGGTTGTCCTGGTGAACATTATCTGACCGTTCTCTCACCCCTCTTCTCCTGTACCCCAGGCACAATTGTTAGCAATTCTTGATGCAGTTGATGCAATTGTTAGCAATTCTATGCACCCTTAGTAACCAGCCTCAATAAAAACCCTGGAAACCTGGGAACGGGCATGTCCTCCTTGGAGGGGGCACTCTCCTTCTCTCCCCAGGCTTGCAGCGCTGCAATGCCTCCCACGTGTTTCACTCTCCGCCAAATACCTGCAGAACAGGAAACAGACAAGCGGTGATCCCAATGTGACTCACTGGAGAGCCCCACGCCTCTACTTAGGTAATGAAGGGCTGGCCAGCCTCTCCCTATGAGGAGTCAAGGATTCTACGAATCCCAGCGGTGTGTAGTGCAGAGAAAGATCGCTTGCTTTGCTCCACACTTACTTTGCTCTGCACTTGCCTTGCTTTCACTTTGCTTTGCTTTGCTTTGCTTTTGCTACATCATGGGTGTCTCACTAATGAAGCACCGGCAGATGATTTTAAACTTACTGCACCAATTACTGAAGGCAGCAGGGTGTTGGGTTAAGGAACAACATTTGATAGACAGACTTTCATGATATTTTCTTTTTTCAGGTTCTCTTCCATAGGATTACTAATACTTTCCAATGAGTACCATATGTAATAAATTCTAAAGGTCCTTATGACCCCCTTGCTCTAGAGGCTGAATTATGAATGTTGGGTTTGAGGGCAAGTAGACCACTTTGACACCTTTGGCATTGAACTCATGGGGTCCTGAGTGGCCAAGGTCATTTTCTAAAGTCAAAAGAACTTTAAAAGTCAGTCTCTTACAGGCAAGGTACTTCTGGACATCAGGGACGGAGCATCAATGGAACCAATCCAGAAAATGTGTTCTTGTCCAGGCCTTCTCACTGTACAACTGAAAGACTGACAGCTGGTGTTTATCTTTTCCTTTAAGGCTCAGGGGTTAGCAACTTTGTAGATAAGGGCAGTCCTGGTCATAAACCTGACTGCATTTGCGCAAAGCAGTAGGGTTAGCCTATTCCTTTCTGCCTTATACCGTGGTGCTCACTTCTCTTCTTTACAAATTCATGTCTTACATGGCATTTTTTTTCCAGAATAGGACACTTTTGTCTGCATTAAAAACCTGTTCAGGCAGATATCCTCTTCCTCAATGATTTTCTTAATGGGTTCTGGGAAATATTCTGTAGTTTCTTGGTTGGCAGGAGCTTCATTTGTAGGTTATCTTGACATTTCTTAAGCCAAGCCTCTTTCTAAAATTGTTACAATAGCCTTTGCTGTCATTAAATTATCTAGCTTTAGATCCCTTACTTTCCTTCTGCTTTATGTTGTCATATAATGACTTTGCTTTTTCTTGAATCGTATTGAGCCTATAGGTTTGTCTTTCTTATAGCAATCCTATACCCAGATAAAGCTGCATTTTCAATACAAGATAAAAGGTATTTCATAAAAAAGTTCAAGGTTTTCTTGCCTGTTGCTATAGCAGTGGTGATGCTTCCCACATTTCCTTTCCTTTTTTTTTTTATGGTGGTCCTTGCACTGGATTCATTTATTCCCAAATGGTGAGCAACTGAAGCTTCAGACCTCAATCTACAATACCTATCAAGCAGTTCAACTTTTTCTTGTAATGCCATGACTTTTCTGTTTCTTGGGAGTGCTTTCAGCATCTCTGCTCGCACTTCGTATGGGCCCCATGGCATTATTCAAGGTTTACGGTATTGCACTAAAGATGATGAAAAATGCACGAGAGCTGCAAGAGATCACTTTTTACTGCAATATTCAATTTATTGGAGAGATAAACTACTTTCCAGAAGAATAGCATTATGCAATGTTTTAAATGGATATTTGCAACACTTGAGCTCACTGCAATAGCAAGAAGATGTAGCTATAAAATTATTATAATAGTACAGTATGTACTACAGGTAATTTTTTGCACTTATGATTTAATACTGCACATTTATTTACATTTCTCTTGACTGAAAATAGCATCGTGTATGGTCTGTGTTTGTGTACATAAGTTTTGATCAATTTTAACTTTACATAATAGAGTTGTGTTTATTTTTTGGCAGTAAATAATAAAATACACTAGTATCTATATCTATTTTTTGCATTCATGACATACCTAACTTTTTCTTACTTTCTTTGATATTTCTAGGCTGTGTCGTTTATCTGAGAGGTATTTTTTAATTGCCACAAATCTACAAAAATTGTTCAACATATTTATTTTAAGAACTGTCATAGAGAGGACCTGCATTGTTCAAACCCATGTTGTTCAAGGTTCTACCTAATTCGTGTTATCATCTTTTCTTTCTGCTAACTGTTACTGCAAAATAAAACTGTGGCTACTAGAATGTCAATAGAAGTGGTGTCTTCAAACTCCAGATCATCTTCTTAAAGAAGAAGCTATTTGTTCTGGAATTTCCTACTACCTTTACTGTGGGCTGGGCTTGAGATATGGGAGTAAGCTCTTCTCATGAGAAACAAGACAACCCTTCTGGAAATTTATGCAGTATTAAGACTGAAAGGAACCTGGATCCCATAGTCACTCCTGGAGCAGAAACATCCTTCCATCCCTGAAGGGCTTTCCCCTGCAATGCTTTGTGAGATAGAAATAAGCCTCTCTCCTTCTCAAAATACTATTTTAGGAGTCTTTATTCTAGCATCGTACTCTGTTCTCTATTTCATATACTCCCCTAACTTAATCCTGACTCATTTTTCTTCATCCTTGTTTTTTTTTTTACATCACATATTTAAGCCTTAAGCTGGGTCTATTTTCAAAATAGATACAAAATCTGATCAGTTCTAACCTACTACATTGTCTAAATTACCATAATCTCCTACATGGGTTATTGTAACAGTAGATTAACTGCTCTTCTTTGTATTTCTCAAATTCATTTTCAACTTAGCAGCTAGAGTGTCCTTTTAAAACATGTCAAATTTTGTCACACACATGCTTAATTGCCCCTAATGGCTTTTGCCTTCCTATTGAGTTAAAAAAAAAAATTACAAGAATTTACATACTATACCCTACTTCCATCACTTCCATCTCTAGAAACTTATTTCCTTCACTTTACCCCTTACTCACATGTTGCTACAAGTAGATTTTGGGCAATTTGTTGAGGACATTTCCTTTTCAAGAACCTCCATTTACTGAAATTGTTTCATGCAAGATATCCACATGGCTTATTCTATCAATTTCATTAGATCTCCTTGTATGCATCATTTTATCAGTGAGGTCTTTTCTATAAAATATTAACTCCATACCATTTCCTCTTACTACTATTTTTAGTACTTTTGTTTATTTTTTTCCATAACACTTGCTACTTTTTTTTACTTATACTTATAATGACTTTCCTTTATCATGAGAGCTCTATGAGGATAGAGGTCTTATTTTGGGAGGGATTTTACTTTATTTTGTTTTTTATTCCTGCCTCACTATTATATCCCTTGTCTAGAAAAGTACCTGCATTATAGTTGTCACTCAATAAATAATACTCATTTTGGATAAGTAATAATAAATACCTATCTGTTCAATGAAACATAAAATATAAGTATAACAAATGACATGACAAATAATTATATAAAAATAATCGCAAAAAGTGCTAATTTAAAAAAGGAAAAATTTACATAAAAACGATGTGATTAAAGATAATGAAAACTATTGGATAAGATATCCCTTGCACATCTGCCCTTGCCCAACAATAACTATTTGCCATCCAGCGGCAGACAAAAGTGACTTTACAGGGACTTTGGGACCCAGGCCGGCGTCCGTGAAACCCCAGGGCAGTCCAAGGCCAAGGAGAGTCATTTTGAGAAAGCAGCCTTAAGGCCGGGCAGCTGACTCACTGACTGTGGCTCCAGCTACAGACCTAAGAACAACTCTATGCCTGTGAGAAATTGATGGCAGACCAGTTTTCAGTGATCTTGTCAACAGCACCATACTCCAGGGGACAAAGGAGGAAGTTCTATCCACTGTACTGGGTAACTGACATGTAACACTTAGAACAAGCTTCAGGCCCTGACATGGCTCATTAACCAGCTGCAGGCCCTCTAGGCTGTGGTCCAAGAGCCCCTGAAAGTAAACCAACCAAACACAGCCAGATTGCAGATTCTAAAAGATCCCTGTAACTGGGCTTGAGCTCACCCCAGTCAGTCTGCCAAGAATCCTGAGGACCAGGGTTCCAATGGTAGACATTCCGATATGCAACCCTTGTGATTCTATAAAGACCTAATGTTGGGCTCCAGGCCCTTCTAACCAGTCTATGAGCCATCCTGCTGGCACATGGACCCAACAGGGAATATGACTGGATGCACACCTGGGGATGCTAAAGAACCCTGTACTAGGCTCCAAGCACTTCACAGCTGCATTTAAGCAATAGAGCTGACAGCACAGGTATCCAGTGTAAGATACTCTTGTCTATGCTCCTGAAGGTCCTAAAAGACCTTATGCTCAGCTCCAGCACTTCTTAGCCATATTCCACAAATAGCATTGGTGATCCAGGGAACTAGCGGGAGATATTCCCATCCGTACCTCAGAAAATCCTGAGAGGTCCCTCTACTTGGTTCTAGTCCCTCTAGTCACAGACAGGAACCAGTCTAGCCTGCCCAGCAACCTGGTGGGAGATATGCTCATTCATGACTTCAGAGCCAGGTCAGCAGGTATCAATCTGGGCTGTGGAATCTCAGACTGCCTTTGATCCCAGTATCTCTCAGTTACAGTACAGGTCCAGTTATGCCCACCTAAGGATGTATCCAGTGACCATGACACAGCCATCTCAGGGAAGTGGTAGGGACCCCACCTACCACACAATTGGTAATAGGCTTGCTGTCTGAGGAACCAACTATGAGATACGAAGCATATTATTATTACAGTACCATCCTACTGAACAAGTGACTAGAAACAGTCCCATACACCCAGGAACCAGAGAGAATTGACATCTGCCTTAGCTCCTAGTGACAAGCCTGCTAACAATAGACCCCACTGCAGACCCAGTGACATTATCATAACCAGCTTCAACTTAGCACAGTGCAACTCTGGAAATAACCCCAATAGCTAAAGTAACAGATAAGAGAAGGTCTTTAGCTGCCGAAACCAATATATGTACATGTGAAGAAGTGTTTGCTCCTTCAAGTGCACAAACACCAAGAAAAAGCTACATAAATCATAAAAAAAAATACTAGGCAAATATAAAACTGCCAAATAAAACTATTAAAACTCCAGTAGCTGACCTTAAGTAAATAAAGATCTATAAATTTTCTGACAAAGAATTCAAAATAATAATTTTAAAGAAACTGTGAAATGTAGGAGAACATAGATCAACAGAACAAAATCAGGAAAACAATGCAGAAACAAAATTAAAAATGTAATTAAAAAAATAAAAAGCATAAAAGAGAACCAAACAAAAGCCTTGGACCTAAAAGAGTACAATCACAGAACTAAAAATATCAGTAGAGAGCTTTCACAACCAACTTGAAAATTCAAAATAAAGAATTAACAAACTTGAAGGTAGATCAAAGTAATGAACCAAGTAGTGGAAGAAAAGTAAAAATAAAAAAAAGAGTGACAAAGAATTAATAAAGCCTACATGAATTACAGGATGGCACCAAGCAAATGAACATTCACATTGTGGAAGTCCCAGAGGGAGGAGAGAGAGAAAAGGAGGCAGAAACATTATTTAAAGAAATAATATCTGAAAATTTCCCAAACCTAGCAAGAGATATGGACAAATGGACAACCGGGTACAAGATACTCAAAAGACCCCAAGACATAGCAAACCAAACAAGATTACCCCAAGACATATTTTAATCAAAATGTTAAAAGTAAAGGACAAGGAGATAATTTTGAAAGCAACAAGGGTAAAATGGCCCATTATATATGAGAAAACTCCCATAAGGCTATTAGCAGATTTCTGTGCAGAAAACTCTCAGACCAAGAGAGGTTTAATATATTTAAAATGCTGAGAGAGGGGAAAAAAAAAAACTACCAGTGAAGGATATTACATCCAGCAACGATGTCCTTGAGAAACAAAGAGGAGATAGAGACATTTCCAGACAAACAAAAGCTGAGGAAACTCATTACCACTAGACCCACTTTCTAAGAAATGCCAAAGGAAGTCCTTCAAAATGAAATTAAAGGATGTTATATAACAACATGAAAACATATAAAACTCACTGGTAAAGATAACTATGCAGTGAACTACAGAATACCCTAATATGAAATGGTGTGTAAATCCCTTTAATCTCTGGTATAAAAGTTAAAAGAATAATATTAAAAATGACTATAGCTATAATTTATTAATGAATTAACAATGTAAAAAATGTAAAGTATAATATCAATAGAATAAATTGTTGGGGGAGAAGTAAAAGTGCAGTGGTTTTGTATGTGATTGAATGTAACTTACTAGCTTAAAACAGAATATGTCTACGAGATGCTTTATATAAGCCTCATGGTGAACACACACACACACACACACACACACACACACAAACCCTATTATAGATACACAAAAGATAAAGAAAAAACTAAAGCATACCACTACAAAAAATAAATCACAAAGGAAGACAATTAAAGATGAAGAAATAAACAAAGAAACTTAAAAACAAGTCAAAAAATAATGAAATGGCAATAGTTATTACCTATCAATAGTCACTTAAATGGAAATGGACTAAGTTCTCCAATCAAAAAACACAAAATGGCTGAATGTGTTGAACAAAAACAAAAACAACCTCCAAGAATATTCTCCACATAGGAACCTTATTCAAGCTTTAAGAACACACACAGGATGAAAACAAGGGGAAGAAAAAAGATATTTCATGTAAATGGTAACCAAAAGAGAGCAGGAGTGACTATGTTTATATTAGATAAAATGGATATTAGGTCAAATCAATTACAAGAAAAAAGTCACTGTATAGTGATATAGGGGTCAATTTATCAAGAGCATATACAAAAATGTGAACATATGTGCACCCAACATTAGAGTACCTAAATATTAAAAGCCAATATTAACAGAAATGAAAGGAGAAATAGGTCTACAATAAGAGAAGAGAACTTTAGCTCTGGCCAGTGTCGCTCAGGTGGTTGGAGCATTGTCCTATAACCAAAACATTGTAGGTTCAATTCCTGGTCAGGTCACATACCTAGGTTGTGGTTTCGATCCCCTGTCTGGGTGCATATCAGAGGCAACCAATTGATGCTTTTCGCTTGTGTTGATGTTTCTCTCTCTCCCTTTCTTTCTAAAAAGCAATGTAAAAAAGGTCTCAGGTAAGGATTAAAAAAAAAACAATTAAAGGACTTTAATACTTCACTTTCAAAAAGGAATAGTTTATCCAGACAGAAAATTAATGAAGAAACTCTCAACCTCCATGACACTAGATCAAATAAACATATACAGAATATTTCATCTAGCAGTTAAAACTTCTCTCAAGCAGACATGAAGAGTTCTATAGAATAAAGGGTCAGTAAGCAAGGATTAACAAATTTAAAAAGATTAAAGTCATATCTAGTTTTTTTTTGGCCACAATGGTATGAAAATTGAAACAAATAACAGGAGGAAAACAGAAAAATTAACAAACACGTGAAAATTAAACAACGCACCTTGAAAAGCCAATGGTCTAAAAAAAAATCAAAAATATCTTGTGACAAATTAAAACAAAAACACATCATATTAAACTTACAGGATGTAGCAAAACCAGTGTCGAGAGGAAATTACATAACAATAAATTCTTACCTCAAAAAAAAGAAAGATTTTAAATAAACCAGCTAGCTTTACTCCTCAAAAAATTAGGGGAAAAAACTGGCCTAAAGTTATCAGAAGGAAAGAAATAATATAGATCAGAATAAAACAAATGAAATAAATATTAGAAAGAAAATAGAAAATCAATGAAACTAAGAGTTTTTTTTTTAAAGATAAACAAAATTGACTAAACTTTAGCTAGACTAAGAAAGAAAAAAGCGAGTGGATTCAAAAAACATTATGAATAAAAGAAGAGAGTTTATAACTGACACAACAGAAACACGAAGAATTGTAGGAGATTAGTATTTACATTTACACATCAACAAATTCGATAACATATAAAAGATGGATAAATTCCTAGAAAAACACTACTTACCAATACTCATGAAGAACTAAATAGGCCAATAATTCATAAGGAGATTAAAGAGGCCAGATGGATATTAATATACCAAACATTAAAAAAATTAATACCAAACCTACTCAAATTTTTCAAGAAAATTGCTGAAGAGGAATAATGCACAAACTCATTCTATGAAGCCAAAATTTTCTTGATACCAAAGCCAGAATAGGACATCAAAGAAAAGAAAATGACAGGCCAATATCTCTGAATATGGATGCAAAATTTCTCAAAAAATTCCAATAAACTGAATTCAAAAACAAAAGGATCATATACCATGATCAAGTGAGATTCACTCCTGGGATTCAAGAATGGTTCAGCATATGCAAATAAATAAATGTGATATATGACATGAATAGAAAGAGTGATAAAAATTATTTGATTCTCTTAACAGCTGCATAAAAGCATTTGACAAAATTCAGCTTCCATTCATGATAAAAGCTCTCAACCGTTTCATTATAGAGGAATGTACCTCAGCCCAATAAAGGCTACATATGACAGACCAACAACTGACATGTTACTAAGTGGTGAAAGCTGAAAGTTTTCATGCTAAGATCAGGAACAAGGTAAAGGTACCTACCCTTAGCACTTATTTCTACATAATGCTGGAAATCCTAATCAGAGCAATCAGACAAGAAAAAGAAATAAAAGTATCCAAATGGGAAATGAAAACTAAAAATATCTCGGTTTACAGATGGCATAATATTATACATAGAAAACCCTAAGGACTCCACCACAAAACATTTATATTCATAAATATTAACAGTGTTTTCTTTACTTACCAGGTTTATAATAGAGAGCCTCTTCATTTTTGTAATTTTATTAGTGTAATACAAAAACAGCTTAACAAAAAACGAGCAAGTCAATGAACATTATTAACAAAAAATTTTTAAATACTTTTCAAAAAGAAAATGGGGAGGTATTTTGGTTTAATAATTTATCATACAAGCTGTTAATAAATATTTGAGAAAGTTTTTACTCAGTTTTCTTATTTTCTGTTTTTGTTTTAATACTACAGTTTCTCTATTTACTTTTTGTTCCCTTGTCTTTGAGGCTGCCTTTTCTTACTTCTGTTGAAAATATTAAAATGTTCTCTAAAATTCTCTGTAATCATATTTAGAGCCAGTCCTCTTATCTTCAGAATTACTTTCCTTGCCTTGTAATGAAGTTTTTCTGCATGCTGACTTTCCCAGCTTGCTCATCCTCCAGGCAGAGAGAAAGAGAGACTGAGAGAAAAATATATCCAGATGCTGTAATGGCCCAAAAAGATTGTGTGGTTGGCCCTTGGTTTCTTTCTCTGTGCATTTGGTGCTATCCTGATAATCTCAGAATTACAGCCAGGAAACACCTCTCTATATAGCCACATTTCTCAGCCAGTTTCCTGTTTCCAGGAAAAAACAGTCTGTTCAACTTTCATCTAATGTAGTCTTAGTGACCCAAGATCAAATTTTTCTTCTTCACTCACTTTTTATATGGCACTCTTAGTAGTTCAGATACATTAATGAAAGCAAATAACTTCTCCAAAATTTAGTTTCCCTCACGCAGTGCTGCCAAGACTCTTTTTTTTCCCCTCTGCCACCTGAAGACCATTAAATGCATCTTCTTTATTTTCTTTCTAATTGTCTTTAAAAAGGCATATTGATGGAGTAACAGGCATCATTTTCCTCAATAATCAAGAGCAATGCAGTGAGACAGTGGGATAGTTATGTTATTGTTGGACATGTGAGGTTTTCAGTCAAGGTTCATGCAATCATCAAAATTCTTACCATGTACCTTCTAATGACTGGCTTTGCTCTCTCTCTGGTACGGTGGGCGGAGAATGCGTTGTCCAATCAGTTCCCTTGGCCTCCAGGTTAATGATACTCTCTTTGGACTTTGATAACAGGTTTATTGTTATTTCTAGTTTTTATCTTAAATGTGCATCTTCTCTGGCTCTGTTTTCCATGCAGTTTAGTTGAATATTAAAAGATTTTGTGCTGGTGTCTAGAAGACTTTTTTAACCAAAATTTTCTTTAATTAACTGACTTTTATTTATCAGGTTTGTTTTTTGAGTTAACTCTTTGCTACTATATATCAGTGAGAATTAACTTGAAATTTAACTTGTAAATAATTTATCTGATGTACATGTATTGGTGGTACCATTTTTCATTAAATAACACTCAAATTTAAGGGCACATTTTTTTCCTACTAAAATTGTGTTCGTAAATGGTGAGGTACTTAGATTTACTTAAGGAAATGTTGGTGTTGTCACTATACCAGGTTTTAGTATCTTCATTACATCATCAGTGAATGCCATTGTGAACTTTATCCCACTTGTCGCCTCCTGTTCCAATGGGAGAAGACGATGCCACTCCAGTTCTGGGGCAAAAGTCCTGTGCCTGTTTCTCGCAATTGCATGAAAACACTACTCTTCTCATTTTCTTTGCTGGCCCCTTGATTTGGAGTCAATATAGTGTGGTGGAAAGAAACTGGCTGATGGAAAAATTTTAGCTCTGCTAACTGATTGGCCTCAGTGGTCAGGCTATCTACTTTCCGGAGTTTGTTTACTCATCTGTAACACAGAGTCAATCCCTTTGGGGAACTCTTAAAGGATTGCTTGCATTAGGAGTAATTGTCCAATGAATATAATTTTCATTCTTTTTATTCCATTTTTTTTATTATGACATCCAAACAGCTAATTGTCTTAAAATGTGAAAGTGATTAGGTGTGGAAAAGGATAATCGTTATTTTTTTATTCTCCAACCTTAGTATGTTTACCTTCCAAAGAACCCAGCAGAGTAATTCTATTAAAAAGAAGCAAAAACTCACACATGTACTACTCTCTTTTCTTTTCCAAATTTCCATCCTAGAACTGGCAAATATATACTTTTATCTAAAAATTGCTTAACATTCTATACCTCAGGAGTTAAATCTTTATTGAGGACCTAACGAGTCTGGCTCTGTAATAATTTTATGGGATATGATTTTGAGCATTGAGTATTCAGCACTTAGCACCTTTAAAGATACCTCTTCATTCTTGAAGCTAAGCATTGAACAGAAAAGTAGACATTAATACAGTAATCATACATATAAATATAAAATTTTAATTTTGCAAGTGATAAAAGGAGGTTCAAGGCCTATTAAAAGTTATTTTGGGGATATGACCTAGTGAGAGAAGTAAAGGAAAGTTTTTATGACTTGAGATTTGAATATTATGAAGGTGAAAGAACAATGGGAAACACAAAGTCAGCAGCATGTTCCATGACCCTATTGTTCAAGGAAGAATTCCAGTGTCAAGAGCTGGGGACATTACCTTCCTGTGTTGACAGGAGAGAATGAAGAGGAACATGGTGTTAGATGAGACATAGCTTCCTAAGGGCCCTACGGTGTAGGGACTTTCAGGTTATTTCAGTTACCTATTACAGCATAACAAACCATCCATAGCTTAATGGCATAAATCGGTAAACATTTTATTGTGCTTAATGACACTGTTTATTAGTAATTAGAAAACAGCATGGTGAGAATGGCCCTCCTTTGCCTCATGATGTCTGGAATGACCTGAAAGGATGGGGGTTGAAAGGGTTGGGCTTGGAAAATCCACTTGCAAGACAGTTTCCTCATTCTCATATCATGCAATTGAACTTGGATGGCTAAAGAATGGCTCAGCTGGGAGTGTTAAAGAGTGTCTATGTATAGCCTCTTTTGTATATCAGTTGTAGGGTCATCCAACTTCTCACTTGACAGCTTAATACTCCAGAAGCAAGTGTTCCACCAACAAGAAAGCTGCATGACATTATATGACCTAGTCATGGAAGTAACACAGTGTCACTTCTAATATAGTCTGTGACTGAAGGAGTCACAAGCTCACCCAGATTCAAGAAGAGGAAATATCGACTCCAGGTCTTGTTAGGATAATTGTCAAAGAATTTGTGACCATGTTAAAAATCACTGCATAGGAAATGTTAAGGGTTTGTTGCTTCTATTCTAAGAAGAGTGGAAAGGGATTTTAGCATAGGGTATTCATAGTCAGGTGTGTGTTTTTAGGATAACACTGGATATGGAGTGAATAACAGAAGGGAGCTGAAGTAGAGGCAGGTGGACAAGATGGCTGTGTAAAGAAGCAATCCAGGCAACAAACGGCATTAGCCGGAACTAGAGTAGTATTGGTGGAGACAGAGAGAAGCAGATGCCTTTGATTGATATTTTGGAGATCAAATCAGAGAACCTGATGGTGAATTAGATAGGAAAAGGGAGTGGAAGCGAAGTGACAAGGGTAATTTTTAGCTTTCTTTTTTAGTTTTCATAACCAGATAGATGATATGTATTTTTTCTTAGATAAGGAGCAAAACTAGAGATGAGGCAGAAAGATGAGTTTTATTTAGCAAATAATGAATTTAGGATAATTTAAGATATCCAGAAAGAGATGTGACTAGTTGATTATATGGGTTAGGAAAAGAAAGAATAATATAAAATAGAAATAGGATGAGAATAAGATGAAGTCATCTCATGAATTACATTATATTACTTGGATTTGTTATCAGTTTGGTAGAAATGCGTGACTTGATGTCACTTAATGGATACATATTTTTGAGCATCTACTTTGTGAAGACCAGTGTAGTAGCAGAAGGGTTTTAGATAAATGTCTTACCCTTAAAGAAAGACAGTCATAATAGTTCAGTAAATATTGTACTGCAATGTCCTTGTAATGGTTTGGAAATGTAGGGAGGCCTAGTGTAGCCTACTAGTGGTAAGGGAGTTGGGTTCCAATCAGTCATCAAAAGACATAGCTGTGGTACAGTTCAGGTGCATAAGTATTCAGTGATAAGCATATTATGTAATAAAAATGAGGAACAGTGGCTTAGAGCTGCATTATTATTAATTAAATCCTCATAACGACGTGGCATGATTTGCAATGGTGTTTTCACTTGCTAGCAAAGCCCAGTTGATAAAACCCAGCTTTGACTTTTAGGTTGTGACCCTCCTTACCTCTTTACTGTCCTCAGTATAACCTCTCCTCATGACACTTAGGGAATTTAGTTCATGGTTGGCACTCTGAAAGAAGGAGCTCTTAAAGGGGAATGCCAGCATCCTTTGGATTCTGATACTCTCCAATCTTGTCCCTTTCCTGTAAAATAAATCTTATTTTCCAGAGATTTTTGGAACTGTGTAAATAACCTTGTGATTAGAGAATGATGTGTTATCAAACAGGAGATGCAGAAAATAAATTCTAGAGCAGTGCAGGTTATAACATGTTACTGGGTCATTAAATCAACTTAGTGTGCCTGGCCAGAATTTAATAAAATGAAATAGAATATGATGGAACAGGAAATAATGGAATGGAACAGCTGCAACATAATAGAATGTGTTGAAACGTGGTGCTATTATTACTTTTCACACAAAATAGATCCATGGGTTAAAGTAGATATGTATACCTTGACTTCATTAAAAATAAAAGGAAGAAACAGGCTCAACGATGCACCAGATTTGCATGTAGCATTAACCTCATCTGTTCCACGCTTGTTTGATTTGTAATCTAGCTAGCACCACTAAAAGTGTTAAATATCTTTCCTAATATTTGACTTTACATTATTCAAATGGAGATTTCCCTCTAAATGTTATATTTAATATTAATCTCAAAATTTCTATTAATTTTAATATGTTTTAATGTTTTCATACTTTATAAGGAAAAGTATGGTTTTGTATAACATATCTATATCCCCAGAGATATGGAGTCATTTAATGTAAGGATTTATTTTAGTCTTATTTGTATACCAAGACACCAGCCCTGTGCTTGAGAAATTGTGGTTCTTTAAAATATGTTTGTATGACTATTGAATAAATGAATTAATTCATTAAGAACATATAGGAAAACAATCATTTTGTATACTCTTTTAACTTCAAACATATGAGAACGAAGCTGGTGCTTAAAAGGCCTGTTATGCTCTTGTGAATGCTCTTCCCCTCTGTGATGGCAAATGAGTAAGGCCTGCCTGAGTGGCAACACATTACTCTCCTTCTTCCAACCACCTGCCCCAGGCTTCGGCTGTTCCTTTGAGATCCTGTGGTTCACTGATTCAGAATCAAGTCCCCATTTTCCGTGTGGATGATAATAATTACATATTAACCGATGAACCTAAAGTTTTCTGGTCTAAAACTCTCCAGTAATCAAGCTTTGTTTAGAAACCTTCTCTTCCACCTAGTGAATCCACCTCTGTTCACCTCCTCTGCCCTTCTGGGGGGCGGGGGGGGCAACAAGAGGAAGGCCTAGTGTAGATTATTACACCGGTTTGCAGCAACCATGGGCGTTGGTCATCATAGCTGGATCTATTCTTAAAAGAAGTGGGCAGCACTGATCACAGCGTGATTCATAGGCTCCCAAGAAATTCCGCCTACCCTGGCTGAACTCCCAGGCCTGGCATTCCATGGCAGTTTCTCACCTACACCAGCCAAATAATCTTGCTTGAAATCATCATTACAGTGATTTCCTATATTTAAGTGATAAATTCAGAAAATGTCTCGAGAAGGTCACCTTTATAATGCATCTACCACCCGAGAAAGATCTAAAACTCATTGCCTGGCTTACCAGCTCAGAGGACTTTAGCAAATTATCTTTTTTTTTTTTCATTTTGGGAACAAAGATGACACATTGGTAAGGTATGAGTCAGTGGAGAGAAATTGTTGCGTATAGTTAAATAAAGGAGATCACACCCTCTGTATTAAAATATCTCATAGCAATACTCCTGCCCTCTGAACTCAGATATTTGGATTGTCTTTCTTATTTTTTTAAAAATATTGAACCTGTTTCTTAAGACTTTTTTCACTGAGGTATCAGTTTCTCAGAGGTATCTTTTAAAGAGTGAAGTTCCATTTGTTTATTCTTTCCTTTATGTCCCTTGCTCTAGGGGACATATCGGTGAAAATACTGCTGCGTGGAATATCTGAGATTTTCCTGCCTATGTTCTCTTCTATGACTTTTATGGTGTTGTGACTTATATTTAAGTCTTTTATCCATCTTGAGTTTATCTTGTGTGTGTTGTAAGTTGGTGGTTGAATTTCTTTTTTTTCCATGTAGCTGTCTAGATCTCCCAACACCATTTGTTGAAGAGGCTATTTTTACTCTATTTTATGCTTCTGAACACTTTGTCAAATATTAATTGAGAAGCTTCTGCATGGCTAAAGAAAACGTCAGCAAAATGAAAAGGGAACCAACAGTATGGGAAAATATATTTGCCAATGATACTTCACACAAGGGTTTGATCTCCAAAATATATGAAGAACTCACATGGCTCCACTTCAGGAAGACAAACAAACAACCCAGTTAAAAAGTGACACTTCTCCAAGAAGGACAGACGCTTCTCCAAGAAGGACATACACAGGGACCAGAGACACATGAAATGGTGCTCGGCATCGCTAGACATCAGAGAGATGCAAATTAAAACCACAGTGACATACCACTTCACACCAGCCAGAATGGCCATCATAAACAAATCAACAAATAACAAGTGCTGGTTAGACTGTGGAGAAAAGGGAACCCTGGTAAATTGTTGGTGGGAATGCAGACTGGTGCAGGGCCACCAAGGAACATGCATAAAGGACCCATCGACAAGGCCAAATGGAGGAAGGACTGAGGGTGGGAGTTGGGGAGGGGTGGGACTGGGGAAAGTGGTGGTGGGAAAATGTTGAATTGGGGATGATGGGATGGGGTGCAGGGTGGAGGGGACAAAGAGGAGAAAAAAATGAGACAACTGTAATAGCATAATCAATAAAATATACCAAAAAGTTAAAAAAAACAGAAGCTTTAAAAAAATCTTAAACATGTATATATCTTTGTATTATGTTTTGAAATGAAATATGCAGAAATCATCTGAAAAGATAAAAAAAAAACAACCATAATGCCCTTAAGACCTTAGATCTTTTTCAGAAGCTTGGATTCCCACCATATCAAATAAAATAGTTTTATTTAGTGAAGTAGAAATACACAGAAGTTGATTTATCTGAAATATTTATGAAATCAAATGTGGAAACTATACTTTTTGAGATTAGAGATAAGGATTTACATTTTAATTTGTATTCCTTATGTTCATTGAATTAGGATTTCTCAAGCTATTGATTTGTTTTAGTGACAGAATATTTAACTAGATCAAAATGACAAGGTTTGCAGCAGAGCTACTTATCCTGCAGTAGTTACATTCTGGTTCCTTTCTACAGTGGCAGTAATTTGCTTTCCCGTCAGACAATGTCAAAGATATTGTCATAATGGGGTTCTGGTGAGCTGTTGGAATTCTGCAGGGCAAAAGGAGACATCCATTAGCCAATCATTTCTGTGTTGAAGTATCATAGATTGTTGATAGATCAGCAAGATGGAGGGCACAGCTGGGCTTTTGGAAATGAAATGTGTAACTTCACCATGCTTATTCCTTTATTTCTTTGGCAATGTCTTGAAGGAATGTTGACTTCTAATGATTAAATCATTTAGGGTGACAATTGGATTGAAGTCCTAGGAGTGAGTGAATTTAGAGTGTGTACATCAGTGAATTTTGAGCACCAGAATATTTTCTGTTTTTTGAATGCTAAAATTATGTTTGGGAAATATTACTATTTGGTGTGTTTTAGAACTTCTAGTAAAGTTAGAAGTTTTTTCAAATATATTGGTATTATTTAGACTCAACCATGAAAAAATATGAGTTGGATCTTCTTTAAATAATTGCATATAGTTTTTAGATGTTTTTATTTCTGTGCATATGTTATACTAATACAGTCAATAAACAAAAATTCTTTTTAGTTTTCTGTGTATCTTATAAAATAAATAATCTTAGAGTTATTAAAATAATCTATTTACTTTGCATATAACCCTTCCCACCCTCCCAGTAACTTTAAGTGAAGGGTAGAGAGGATTGAATACCTTATCAAATCTCTCAAGGTTTGTGAAGTTTTCTACTTTGCATTGCAGTTGTTTGTGTTTATTTTATCATTATATTTTATCATTATCTAGAAGTTTCTTGATGATGTTACTTTCATCCATCACCATTCATAGAAAAGTCCCTGTTGCTACACAGTAAGAAGTCAAAATTTGGTGGGGGAAAGATTAATACATGATTCTTTATATTTTGAAAGGAAAGATTTTATAATGGAGCTAGTTTCTCCAAACTATAAATGTGAGAATAAACTTATCAACAGATAGTAAACTAAAGATAGTTCAGGAGATACAAATTGTTAAAAACTGGGAATAGAATGGAAGGTCTAGTTAAAGATGGCAAATTGCCCAGGTATGTTTAACTCTTTTCTGCTACTTACTAGATGAAAAGGGATTTTTTAAAAGGCATATTCTCAAGGACTAAAAAAGAAGAATGAAGACAATGCAGCAAGAAAATGTCAGAAGCTAGAAAATCAATGCACAGTGGCAATAACTTAGTAGATGTGAAAAAATGAATCCTAACCTTGAGGAATCCAAACCTGTTAAGCAGTCTAATAGCTATAGTGGGATCAACACCCAGAGTGTCATAATTTGGAAGCACAAATTACCTTTGTGAGTAGTGACAAAAATGAGTTTAAAAATAGAAGGATTGTTTCAAAGTCTGTTTAAGAAACAGATCCTATAATCCCTCCTGCATTGCACATTGCAGGGACAATCTCTCCTACTCTCTAATTCTCTGATAGAAGTAAAACAAGCTTGATGACAGATTGGTATAAATATCTGAATTGCTTGCAAATAATCGAGAAACTTGGGGACACTGACAATAAAAATGCATGAGATCTGACAGACTTAAAATTGGAAACAAAAGGAGTGAATAATTTGCCTTAAAGGAAATACCAGAAGTGCTAAAATCAATTAAAGAAATGTGCTACTTGAGTGGTTATCATATAAATACAAATTTAACACTGAGATAACATTTCAATTTTATATTGGAAAAACGGATGGTCAGCTTCTTGAGCAGTAGTAGAGAAATTGTTTTGTAATCCTTGTAGGATTGTTAATGAATGAGATCACCTTGTAAAAGAATTTGGCTCTTCTTAGACAATGAAACACATTATTTTTAACTCTGTCCTATCTGCGTAACCCAAAGAAACTATGTTATTGACATGCAGAAGCATTCACCAGTTCATCTTGGATTTGTTTGTTCTAAGGAGAGCTGAAGTCAGCCTTGTGTCTGCAGGATAAAAAGCGGAACGCATGTTTTGACTAATTTTTATTTCTGATATAAGTGGGAACATGTAATACATGTTCTTTTGTGTCTGGATTATTTCACTTAGCATAATTTCCTCCAGGTTCATCCAAGATACAGCAAAAAACAGGATTCCTTCTTTTTTAAGTCTAAATAATATTTCATTATATGTATACTACGACATTTTTTTTTATCCATTCATCCGTCTATGGACATTTAGGTTGTTTCCATGTCTTTGTTTTTGTAAAAATGTTGTGATGAATATGGGAGCATTAAATACATACAGAGTTTTAAAATTAACCATCCCTCAAAAAAAGGAACAAAAAGTGAAATGTGCCTATCTTTGAATATTACACAGCTATTAGAGGCAACTAAATAAATCTGCATTAAATATCATATAGAAGGGAAAAGTAGAAAACAGAATGAGACTAATAACATAATACCAATTACTACATTACAGCATATGTGTACCTAAGATGCTACTAAATAATGCACAAATTATTTGTTTTCATAGATTAAAAATACATGTGTATAAACAAAGAGAGTGGGTCTGTGTAAGGAAACTGGTGAGGTTAGAAGTGGGGTTGCAGCCCTGGCTGGCGTGGCTCAGTGGATTGAATACCAGACTGTGAAACAAAGGGTCACAGGTTCGATTTCTAGCCAGGGCACTTGCCTGGGTTGTGGGCCAGTTCCTCAGTAGACGGTACATGAGAGGCAACCACACACTGATGTTTCACTCCCTTTCTTTCCCCCTCCTTCCCCTCTCTCTAAAATAAATAAATAAATAAAAATCTTTAAAAAATAAAAACAAAACAAAGAAATGGGATTGCAGACACAGAATATGAGAAAAATGATAAACTAGTGATAGTGTGTTACTTAATAAGGATGATGATTAGCACAATTAGAAAAACAACAATTGAAAGCAAATCACAAAAGGTAATCTGAGGCAAGGAGAAAATGTCCAATGCAATACCTGACACCTAGTTGTTGCTCAATAATTGCTTCTTGTACAACTGAATGAATAAATTAATTTGTGAATAACAAATAAAAAACAATGAATATGTGTTTTATGTATTATAAGTTTATTATATTGGCTAGAAAGTGTATACAAAAACAGAATGCAACATAAAAACATTCCTTTTTTTCCCATATGTAATCCAAATAGATGTGTGCTACAATGATCAATAATTGGTTTGTACTGGGGTTTAATTATGATTATTTATGAAACTAAGGGGAAATGCATAATTGATTCAGATGATACTGATTATGCTGAAAAAGCATGATGGTGGTTGGAATTCAATTCATTACACGAGTTTCTGACCAACTAAGGGACCCTTAAGTCTAAGAAAAGGAAACTATGATCAATTTGGAAATCTCTCTAAGGCAAACATATTTCAGTGGGAAATACATTTTCCTACCTACAATGTTTAGTTCAGCATAATTAACATGAATAATTCAGGACGATTTCCTGATACTTATGTTTGAGAGCTTAGCTGGATTCTAATTGCCCTCGAAATGTAGTCAGAATATAAATTTCTCAGGAAAGAGTGGGAAGTAGGTAATTTGATTAAAATATAATATGTATTTAGAATTAACAATACTCAGGGTCTTAACAAAATGACCTTAACAGTATTATTTTATAGAAACACATTTGCATAACCATATCCATGACATCTCTCTCTCTTCCCAACTCTTGCCCCACAGCTCCTTACATATTTAATTTCTCCTTTGATCAATATACTTTTATGGAAAGGAACAGAGCTTACTTTGTAGGTCATTTTAAGTTGAATGCCAGCTAAATGAGAAAGTGTAATTTTAACCTAAGAAAAGTAGGAAAAAATTCTCTGCTTTTATAAAAATGAGAATGTTTGAATCAATTATTTGTTCTGTTTGCCATATTTACTTCATTATGTAGCAAGACATTCACATTTGTGAATGTCAAAGTTAGTTTTCTCTCACTGTGTGTAAAACCCAGAAAAAGGCTGTAAGTTATAGGACGGGATATAAGAGAATGGACTTTCTATGTTAAAGTAGAGTTTTTAAAAAATTAAAGTTCTTTGAATCAATTTGAAATCTTTTCAGTAGGAAACAAAATATCTGAATAAAAGTCCTTGATTGCTGGTAAATGAGACTGAACTGCAACTGAGTGCTTTCCCCGACTCGAGGAATAAAGAGATTTCTTTCATTGGCCTCTAGTATTTTGTGTGGCAACAGTTAGTTGTTGTACTGGCCTCAGAGAAATAATCACTTTGACCTGGTCTTGGAGAAGCAGAGAGGCATTTGGGACAATTTGTGGGGGGGACATGTTAGATGGAACAAAATGGTGACAAGAAAAGGAGAGGGGCCAGATGCAAGATATCAGCGGACAATTGGTTGCCATCAGCCAAGGAAATGATGATGATGATGCTCTCGGTTTAGACCAGTGGCTCTTAAACTTTTAGGGTTCATGGATCTCTGGAATATGACTAAAATTATGCCCAACAAATATACTTAAGTTCTTATCTGCCTCTGTGTAACATGGGACTTTCCTGTTACATGGAACTCTTATAAAGAAAGAAATGAAAGAAAATGTAAGTCCCTGATGTCCTCTCCTCAATTTTTTAGAACTGTATTTCATATCTGAATTAAAAGCTACCTCCATCATTTATAAACTGTGGATAACTGGGCAACTTAATGCATTTGAGTAAGTTACTTAATGTCTTACATATATTACACATATAATATTATGTGTATATTATAAACGTAGCTATATGTATATGTATATATTCATATATACATATATTTGTCGTCATTTACGTCATCAGTCATTTCCTTTGGATAAAAACAAAATTGAATGTACTATTTAAGTCATTTTATGAAAATTTCCAGCTTATCTCCTAATTTATGTTATTTCTAGCAGTGTATCCTAGGGTCTTTCTTCCATACCTTTTCAAACACTGAAGTAGTAGTATCATATATAGTTCAAAAATTATTTTTACCTACTGTATTTGCATTTCCTTGATATGTTAGGGATTGTTGTACCATTGTCTATAAAATCAGCTATTTACATTTTTTCTCCTAGAATATTTACTCTTTATATTCTTAGTCTTTTTCTCCATGTGTAGTTCACCATTAAAAAAAAAATATTTTGGGTATCATTCTTTTCTTTTCTTTTTCTTTTTTGATTTTATTTATTTTATTTTTAGAAGGAGGGGAAGGGAGGAAGAGAGGAAGAGACACATCAATGTGTGGTTACCTCTCATGCGCTCCCTACTGGGGACCTGGCCCACAACCCAGGCATGTGCCCTGACTGGGGAATCAACTGGCGACCCTTTGTTTCGCAGGCTGACACTCAATCCACTGAACTACACCAGCCAGGGCACGTTCTCCTTTTCTATATAATTTGGGAGAATTATTTATATATTAAAATTATCAGTAATTATTCTCATATATATTGAAAAATTTCTTAGTTTATATTTTATTTTTTTATAGTTTTCTAAAAAGGCTTGTGTGTAGTTTAAGGTTTAAAATAATGCCATAAAGGTTCTCTTTCTGGCATTTGCCTATACTTATTACTGGAACTTCTTTGTTTTCATTTTTAACAACAAATATCTATTCTATCTATAGTAAGTAATTAGTTAGAGATTTAATGACTCAAAGCATAATTTTATGATACAATAATGTGTTAAAATTATTTTTGGGCATTGGCTAGCATGGCTCAGTGGATAGAGCTCCGGCCTGTGAACCAAAGGGTCACCGGTTCAATCCCCAGTCAGGGCACATGACTGGGTTGCAGGTCAGGTCCCTGGGAGGGGGCACACGAGGGACAGCCACACATTGATGTTTCTCTCCCCCTCTTTCTCCCTCCTTCCCCTCTGTCCAAAAATTAATAAATAAAATCTTTAAAAAATTTATTTTTGGAACAATTATAGATTTATACAAAAAATGCAAAGATAGCACAGATATTTCTCGTTATAGTCTCTACCCAGTTTTCTTAGTGTTAACCTCTTGTATAAACATAAGTACAATTGACAGAATTAAAAAAAATAATGTTTGTGCAGTGTGAACTAAATTATAGACTATTAAGTCTTCTTTGATTTTATACCTTTTATTTTCTTTTATATATCTGTATGCTACTATGTCAACACTAATGTTTTTATTATTAATTTATAAATGATTTAATGTCTTGTGGAGCAAAGCTAAACTATTATTCTTAACAAATTTTTATTATTTGTTCTGGATAATATGTTTATGCTTCCAAATACAATTTAGAATTATAAAGTAAGATTTAAGAAAATGCATTATTGAAATTTATTTTTTTTCTAAAGATTAATTTTGGGAGAATTAATATCTTTAAGTTGTACTTCTTATGTATATATTTTGAGTCTCTTGGTACAGCCTTGCCCCCATTCCACTGCGCAGGTATAAGGTAGTCTTTTCTTTTGGTTTGCTGGAGCCGAGTCCTTCTCACCCTAATGATTTGGGGAGAAAACATCCCTGGTCTCTCTCCCTGTGATCTGGTAATAGCTGATGCCACTCTATGTCTACCAGGAGGTACACTAAATCTCTGCTACTGCTCCCAGTCATTCATCTTAAAACAATGTGATAGGCTTCACTGAACGTCTCTGGGGATAACCTCTGGACCCTTCTATATGAAGCAGGACACATTTGGGTCCAGGAAACAGAATTATAAGAAATAATAACTTCTCCTGTTTACTTTCTAAGAAGCCTCAAAACAGGTGGTTTCACCATATCATAAAAAACCAAGAATCTTAATTTATGTCTTTCTGTTGTCCGCCTTCTTTGTTCTTGTACAGGCCACCTTATCGTTCAAGGTGGATGCTGCAGATCCAGACAATGTGCTCTCATATCAGTATCCCAAGTGGGAAGAAAGGAGGTGTTTAGAGAAAAGGCTCTTGCTTTTCTCATTGGTTAGAGCTGTATCACATGATCATTTTTAACCATAAGAGAGATTGGACAAAGTGTTCCAGGAATAGGTATTGTATCCACCATAATTGGCTTAGATCAACACTGGGTCTGGGAATAATAAGAGTTCTGTTAACAAGGGAAAATAGGGAACAATTTATGTTAAATAAAAAACCACTGTACTTGCTAGGATTTAATGACCATGCTACACAATAGAATGAGAAACTGCCTTATGATACAGAATTTCTATTCCATTTCTCAAGATAGCTCACTTAGAGCCTGTAGTCTAATCTAGGGCCAACGTTTGAAGTTTCAGCATGAAATATCTTCTTTTTATACTAATTTAAGTTCTTCTGGACATCCAAATTGTGATTAATTACTCAACTTCTCCTCTGAAGTCATCGGCCAGAATTCGGTCATATGCTCTTTCCTAAACCAACACCTGTCAATAGATGGGACTGTTTTTAGATTAGGGTTTCTCAACTTTGACACTATTGACCTTCAGGTCCAGATGATTTTTTTAATGGGAAGCTGCCTTACACATGCTAGGAGGTTTAGCAGCATCTTTGGATGCTATCCGTAAACACCATACCCTCTCCCCAGTGTGACAATCCAAAATGTCTACAGACATTGCTAAATGTCCCTGAAGAAAAACTGCCCCAAGTCGAGAAATCAGCTTTAGACAAATAAAGCTCACTACTCAAGAGAAAGATAAACTGAAATTCCCAGCTATCTCAGAGAGAGAGGTAGCTACCCTATCCAAAGTAAGAGTCTTTAAGAATGAAGGAAAAGAGAATGGTGAAGGGCAGGTAATCCACATGCAAGCTACATGTTTAAATCAAGTGCTGCTTTCATATTGCTGATGATCAATCCAGGAGAATTTTGACACTGAGTAGTGAGGTTGCTATCCATTGTCTTACTGCTGTTGCAGGGAAATGTCTATAATGCACATGACCTGGATAGAAAGAGGGAAGCCTCACTCCTTATGAAAGATCTCATTTCACTGACCATGACTGCTCAGTGGGACAACAGGCTACAGCTTCTGACTGGAGGAGGAAGCTGTTCTCCATTATCTATATAAGCACATCACTGTTAGTACAAATCTCACACCTGAGATTTGTTGGCAGTTGGAGATTTTCAGAACACTTAGGGTGAGTCGTGGTACATTGGGATAAACATTATACTTATATAATAAATTGGGTCACTTGGTAACACTTGAACTGACCCATCCTTTTATATCTATTTGATGGGGAATAAATTAATTTATTAATTTATTAGATCCAGTAGTAGGATCTAGCTTGCAGACATTCTGAATCTTTTGCTGTACCCCTCAATTTTGTGTGAGAAAATCCCCCACTTCTCAGGAGCTCATGACCAAGACAGATGTCTTGCTCATGACCAAGACAGATGTCTTGCTTCCGTATATTGCTTAACCATGAAGATGACAAGTAGAACATACATATTAATTATTTTGGTGTTTACTGAAACGTAGTCCTGGATAAACCCCACTCACAGCCTGTGGCATTGTTATGTGTATTATTGCATGCTGGCATTAATCTGTTTCTTTTATGAGCCTTTTCCAGATACCGGCTTGGATGCCTGGGGCATAAATTTCTGTTTTAATGCTAGCAGATGCAGGTACCAAGCTGCTTTCTTCTGGACTTATTGTCACTTGTATCACACAGCGATGATCCTGTTATTTTAAACCAAGCACCAATCTCAGATAAAAAAGGATTTTGATTTTTTTTTTTTTTAGCTTAAATGGGCCACCACGAAATGGAATTACAAATTGTGCACTCATTCATTCATAATACATTTTTTCACTCACCATATATTATGTAAGTTGCTAAGGGTATATTGATGATTAAAGCATGATCTTTGCCATCAGGGAACTCAGGGTCTAATGTGTAAGAAAAATATGTAAACAGATAATTAAACTAGGTTCTAAAAGTTTTCATAATAGGAATGAACAAAATGATGTCAGAGGGCAGGTGCAGGAAACTTCTAAAAGCAATCTATAGGTCAAATTCCTAGCAGGAAATGAGGCACGTTAACTGAATTAAGAATTAACTAAGAATTAACTGAAAGTAATTAACTGAGTAGAACTTAGTAAAGCAACCATTTACAGAGATGTGGGCTAGATTTGGAGAAACAGAATAGAATGATGAGGCATCCAGGGATCAGTAACAGCAGAAATCACGGTCCCTGAAGAGGCAGAAGGAAAATGAGACTGGAATTTACAAATACGGCAGACATAGAAAAGGAACTTTCCAGAGACAGCAGCCGGGGTGCTGGGTGAAAGAACAAGAGGAGCACAGCACTGTGCTCACGGTGATCTGGGAGGGGCGGAGGTGAGTGCACGGGCAGTGGGCAGAATCAATAACCTGGCTTTTCTCACTGGCTACCTCTGCTTTTATGTTGCTTCCTCTAATTAGCGGTATCCAACTAAGAAACAAAAGGTATGGTGATGTATTTTATAGAATCAGCTCCTCGGCAAACAGAGAAGGAAAAAAGGGCAAGATTGGTAAATCTGTTACATGCCAGCAGGGCCAGATGCATGGAGACGGTGCTGCTGGTTGGGAAGCCAGGTTGAGAAGGGCTTTGGGTTCTCATCTCACTTCAGTCAGTAGGGAGGAGACGACACTGGCAGGGTGAAGAAAATTTGGTTTTATTCTCTTTCTCCTTCTATGTGTGTATATGTGTGCGCTGTGCTTTCTTATTTGCTTAAGGCAACATTCTTAAAAAGTTAAGATGATCTTCAAGAATGTTTTTTAAGAAGACTTTTAATATTATTTGATAGAAGCAACTGCTGTTAACTACTAAGAAAATATTTTTATAGGAGAAGAAGTAACTGACCGGGATAGGCAAGTCCCTAATCAAAAGTGCAAACTGTTGCCACTCTATCAGCCTCGGAGTGCCTAGAGAACTCATAAGAGATTGGTACGTATAATATCCATGCAGATTCTAATTTTTAGCTTTTTACATCACATATTAGGTTGATCGGAGATGCCCTGATGTTTTAGGGCCTCATTAAAATGAAGGAGCTTAGTGTGCTTTGAGAGATGCTATCTTTCCCCCACACCCATTTCATCCATGCTTCACACAATGGAGGTTTTTAGAAGACACTTAGAAATAATTGGCCGAATACTTATATAGTTCTATCGGTTTTTATAATTAGGTTGGTTTTTTTCCTCCAAATTTAGTTGGAAAAACAACAAAGGATGAGCTGTTTGTGTATCATTAATCTATATCCTCGTTAGCTAAAGTAAGATCTTCAGTCAACAGGAAGAGATTGGGCTAATGATGGTTTCTGGCTGTTTGATTGTTTATTACTCTTTTTGTCATTTTTCATCCTCTACACCCCCTTGATTGAGCCAATTGTGAATATAAGCAATCAATAAAACTCCAGGTGCCATGACTTGGCACTCCTCTTGCATATATTATGTTCTCACATAATATATGGGGAGAAAGAAGCTGTAGTATAGTTAACCAATAAACAATTTAAGAAAAAAACACACAACAAAATCTCTAAAATTTTTCAATTAAACACAATTCATTTATATTTTGTTGGCACAGATTTGTATAGAATTATGACTGGGACATTATTTTGGAAGAACAAATATGTAATATGAGACCCCAAAAGCTATACTTTAGCCATATATAGATTATATATTCCAATGTATATTCCATTTGCATTAATTTCATTATAAATCATTGCACATGAGCATTTTTAGCAATTGACAAGATTTAAACAGTTTTAATAGCTCTCCTTTTCACATACTAACAAGAAGAAACAAATATTGATATTTATTTTGGTACATAAGCAATCGACCAGCCAGTAAGTACTTTCTAAGCATGTTATCCACTAGTCTACAGATGATAAAAAAAATTTTCCAGCATGATTCCTCCCCACATCAAAATAAAATGAATTATAGAGAAAATCTGAACTACCACTAGGCCTGTGAAAATCTCTAATAGAAAATGCAACAGATTATTTTACTTAGCATAATTCCCTCTAAGTCCATTCATGTTGTTGGAAATGGAAAGATTTCATTCTTTTTTTATGGCCAAGTAATAGCCTATTGGATAAGTTTACTGCATCCTTTATCTGCTTATCGATAGGCACTTAGGTTGCTTCCATATCTTCGCTATTGTAAATAATGCCATAATGAACATAGGGTGAAAATAGTCACAGGGCTGTAAAGTACATCTTAGAAAATATAGTCAATAATTTGTAATAATTATGCATGGTGCCAGATGGGTACTTGAAATATCAGGAGTCAGATCATATATGTGTATTATATACTTATCTAACCACTATGTTGTGCACCTGAAACTAATATAAAAACAATATTTAATAACAACTGTAATTGAAAAACAAAAGATGTATATCTATATATCTATATCTATATTGATTTTTTAATATATTATATATACACCATTGTTCTTTTGATTTTCGTTTCCCTAATAGCTATGCATAGTCACATTGAGCATATTTTCATGTATCTGTTGGTCATTTGTATGACATACCACCTCACACCTTCTGGAATGGCTTAACCAATAAGACAAGAAAGAACAAGTGCTGGCAATGCAGGGGTGTCCAACCTGCAGCCCGTGGGCCACATGTGATCCAGGATGGCTATGAATGCAGCCCAATACAAAATCATAAATTTAGTTAAAACATTTTGAGATTTTTTTGTGATTACATGTCACGATGTATTTAATGTATGGCCCAAAGCAATCTTCTGCTTCCAGTGTAGACCAGAGGTGCCAAAAAGTTGGACACCCCTATAAGCAAAAGGGACCATCATTTGCTGCTGGGGGGAATATAAAATGCAGCCACTATGGAAATCCATGTGGAGTTTCCTCAAAAAATTAAAGAGTATAGTTGCCATATGCCCCAGCAACCCCTCTTCTGGGTATCTACTCGAAAAACTCTAAAATATTTATTTGTTTAAAAAAATTTTATTGTTGTTCAATTACAGTTGAAAACATTTATTTGCAAAGATATATACACCCCTATGTTCATTGGAGTTTTATTTATGGTGGCCAAGATATGGAAACAACTGAAGTATCCCTCAATAAATGGTTGGATAAAGAAGGTGTGGTACATATTTGCAATGGAATACTACTCAGCTATAAGAAAAAAATTAAATAGTACCATTTGTAGCAACATGGATGGACCCTGAGAATATCAGGCTAAGTGAAAAAAATCATGCATAAAAAGTCAAGAACCATATAATTTCACTCATATGTGAGATATACTCATATATAACTGAAAGCAACAAATGAACAAAGAAAAACAAACAAACAAAACCTCACAGATACAGATGACAGTATGATGGTTACCAAAGGGGGGGTAGGAAGGTAGCAAAAGGTAAAGAGGATCGAGCATATGGCGATGGAAGAAAATTTGACTTTTGGTGGTAAACACTCAATGCAATATACAGAAGATGTAGCATAAAATTGTATAGATGAAACCAATATAATTTTATTAAATATCACTATAATATAATGCAAATTTAATAAAATACATTAAATTTTTAAATATTTTGAAAATAAAAATTTTAAATAAAAACTATATATTTAGGTTGTATAACAGGATATCTATCTATATATATATGTACAGGGCCCGACACAAATACACTCCTTTTTTATTACAAAATCATAGGCATGTAATTCTGTAACATAACACTATCACACTCAAGCATACTATATGATGTTTTAGGGGAAATGTTAAAATTAAAACTCTAAATTATTTCACCCAAATTATTACCCTACCAACCACACTAAAGCAGTTGTTAACTTCTGCTGGACCCTGTACATAAACATAGTAAAATGATTACTACCATGAAACTAATTAGCATATGCATTTCTTCAGGTAGTCACCTTTTTTCAGTGAGGCCACCTGAAGTCTCTCCTAGTAAATTTCCATATCCAATAGACTATTGTTAACTATAGTCATCATGTTGCACATTACATCTCTAGGCCTATTCATCTTACATAACTACAGCTGACTGGCTTTTGCCCAGCATTCCTCATTTCTTTTACTTCCCTACCTCTATAATCACCATTCTACTCCCTGCCTCTGTGTATTGTACTGTCTGGCTTATTTCACTTAGCATAATGTCCCCAGTTTCATCCATGTTCTTGCAAATGGTAAATATATACAATGGAATATTATCCAGCCTTAATGTAGAAAATAAATTTTCTTAATTTCAAGTATAATGCATTTTATCAAGGTAGTTTTAAATGAGCTCTAATAAATAAAAGATAAGCCAAGAAAAGAAAATCACCAAATTTACATAGTGTATTATGAATATAACATGTCATCCCAAAATGATTAAATTTTGAAGTCAGCAATTGAAAGAAATCAGCGGGTCCAGTGGGGATGCATCCTTGGTTTTGTGACTTCTAAGCCTTAAACTATTACTGATTTTTAAATCAGAACCCCTTCACTTATAAATAAACCCTTTCAATTTGGAAAAGAAGACATTAGTTTGGCCTCTTCAGGCAGTTCAAAGCCTGCAGCCTGAACTGAACTATGACACAGACTAAGATACAGAATCTGGAGTCAGGGAGGTGGAGCGTTGGGAGTGCTTGCTGAATATAGCCCCGCCGCATTGCCATTGGCACTTCTGTGCTCCTTGTCCCATGTTCCCCTGCAGAGTAGAGAACTGAATTTGAAAAATGGTGTCACTGGTATGGATTTTTTGCACCTGTCCCTGTTAAACTAAAAAGCCCACCTGAGACCTGCTCATGAGTAGTGGTTCCGTCACCATGGCTGTGTGAATGACAAGGATAATAGAGAGACACTGGGAAAGCAGATGTTGTTACACTGTCCTTGCTGCGTGACTTGGAAGCAGGAAGGAAAACAACTGAATAACAGTGTCCGTTGAGCAGCTGGGGTTGATATTGCTGATTGTGCCCAAGAATTATTGGCTGATGCCTCTCCTTGCTGCAATAATTGTGACAAACAAATCCAAGCAGCCACTTCCCAGTCAGTCCTTCTTTAAGGGGTTCAGTGGGCTGCCATCTGGAGTTGTTTTCTGTTTCTTATAGAACTCAAAATGTAGACTTCAAAGGTTGAATAAGAATCTTTTAATCATGTGTTTTCTTCCCTTCCCT